>CAUYSK010048239.1:0-14776 GCA_963575035.1 Avahi laniger
GCTCTGTGTTATGAACATGACGAGGGAGTGTGATCAATATGATCAAGCTTGAATGATGAGTATGAAAATGGATAGCTTTTTTTTTTCTTTCAGCATATTATGGGGTACAGATGTTTAGGTTACCTATGTTGCCCTTGTCCTCCACCCCAAGTCTGAGTTTCAAGTGTGTCCATCCCTCGAATGGTGCGCATCACACTCTTTGTGTATGCATATTCCTGTCCCCTCCTCCCTGCTCCCCACGCCCCCCCCCCGCCAACTAATAAACGGTATTCTTATATGTGCACATATGTGTTTATCTGTTAATAGCAATTTGATGGTGAGTACACGTGGTGCTTGTTTTTCCATTCTTGGGATGCTTCACTTAGTAGAATGCGTTCCAGCTCTATCCAGGAGAATACAAGACGTGCTATATCACCATTGTTTCTTAAAGCTGAACAGTCCTCCATGGTATATATACATATCACATTTTATTAATCCACTCATGTATTGATGGACACTTGGGTTGTTTCCACATCTTTGCAATTGTGAATTGTGCTGCTATAAACATTTGGGTGCAGGTGTCTTTTTCATGAAGTGTCTTTTGTCCTTTTGGGTAGATGCTCAGTAATGGGATTGCTGGATCAAACAGTAATTCTACTTGTATCTCTTTAAGGTATCTCCCTATTGCTTTCCACAGAGGTTGCACTAGTTAGCAGTGTATGAGTGTTCCTATCTCTCTGCATCCACACCAACATTTATTGTTTTGGGACTTTTTGATAAAGGCCAGTCTCACTGGAGATAAGTATATCTCATTGTGGTTTTGATTTGCATTTCCTTGATGATTAGAGACGTTGAGCATTTTTTCGTATGTTTTTTGGTCATTATTCTGTCTTCTTTTGAAAAGTTTCTGTTCATGTCCTTTGCCCACTTTTTGATAGGGTTGTTTGATTTTTTCTTGTTGATTTTCCTGAGTTCTAAGTATATTTGAATTACCAGCCCTTTATCGGATTTGTAGCATGCAAAAATTTTCTCTCATTCTGTAGGTTGTCTGTTTGCTCTTGTGACAGTATCTTTGGCTGTGCAGAAGCTTTTTAATTTGATCAGGTCCCATTTATTTATTTTTGTTGTTTCTGTGATTGCCTTTGGGGTCTTCTTCATAAATTCTTTGCCTAGGCCAATGTCTAGAAGAGTATTTCCAACAGTTTCCTCTAGAATTCTAATAGTTTCACTCCTTAGGTTTAAATCTGTTACCCAGTGTGAGTTGATTTTTGTGAGAGGTGAAAGGCGTGGATCCTGATTCAGTCTTCTACTTGTGGCTATCCAGTTTTCCCAGCACCATTTATTGAACAAGAATTCTTTTCCCCAGTGTATGTTTTTGTCTGCTTTGTCAAAGATTAGGTGGCTATATGAGGATGGTTTTACATCTGGGTTCTCAGTTCTGTTCCACTGGTCAATGGCTCTATTTTTGTGCCAGTACCAAGCTGTTTTGATTATTACAGCATTATAATAAAGTTTGAAGTCTGGTAAATTGATATCTCCCATTTTGTTTTTATTGCCTAGAATTGTTTTTGCTATGCAGGGTCTTCTCTGGTTCCATACGAAGCGTAAAATTAATTTTTCTACATCTGTGAAGAATGATGTTGGTATTTTAATAGGGGTTGCATTGAATCTGTAGATCATTTTGGGTAGTATAGACAGAAAATGGACAGCTTTTGCTTGTTCTCCTCATAGGTTGTGGATGAGCAGGGCTGGATGGAGGGAGTGGAGCAAAAAAAGTACATGAAAGGAAATAAGGCTGAGAAGACCGAATTCAAAAGAAACAGTAAAAACCATGCAAACGCAGATGGTCAATGGATGGACTGAGTGTGAGTACATACATGTTTAGAATATAGGATGATATGAGTGCATATTCTACTTATAAATTAAACATTAATTTATTATAAAAAGAATAACTGCCCACTGAAATATTTGAAATGTACAGAACACAAATAAGACAATCTCATTCTATTAATATGAATCATTTCTTGCCCTCTTCCATCTAAGAACTTTTACATAGTTAAACACTATTTAAATGATTGACTATTTCTTTTTCTTATAACATTATAACAAAAGAAGTGTTTGTGACCTTTCATAAAAAAGTCTTAAATATTACCTTTAATGACTATACAATAATGATTATATAATATATCATAAGATAGTTTTACCATAATTGGCTTTTTATTTCTTTCAAGGAGCTTTTTTAATTTGGACAGTATGATGGTTTTGTGATGTGTCAACTTGGCTAGCCTACTGTCTCTAGTTATGCAAGAAACACTAATTTAGATACTGCTGTGAAGTTATTTTGTTGATGTGATTAAAGTTCATAATCAATTGGCAAGGAAAGAATCTTGGATAATCAGGGTAGGTCTGATTAGATCAGTTGAAAGACCTTAAAATCAGAGAGCTGTGGCTTCCCTGATGAAAGAATTTCGTGCCAGCCGCTTTTCTTGTGCTCAGAGCTTCAGTCTGCCCTTCCTGACGGTACACCCTGCGGATTTCAGGCTAGTCCTTACTATCATGTAAGCCAACTCCTCACATTCTATCTCTTAATATGTATCTCCTTTTGGTTCTATTTCCCTGACTCGTACAGGGAGGACGTGTTGCTTTTTATAAAGAACATTGCCACAGGATGTTATTTCAAAGTAGGAAATAAATGATCATGAGACACTCACTGTCTAGTGAATGCATGAAATGCATAGGGAAGCAAAAAAAACTAGAAATTTGAAATCCCTCAGAAAATATCTGTAAGTACTACATCTAAAATGTCAGAGAAACAGAAATACCAAGGTGATTGCTACACATGCTAACCAAGTCTTGCTTTGCGGATGACAAGAGAAGAGTGAGGAAGATGAGAAAAAGAAAATAAGCTCTGATTAATGAATACAAACAAATTTATCAAATGGGTCAGGGTAACTAAGAGCTAAGATTTTTTGACATGGTACCTCAAAGCCTGGGAAGTATCACACTCATGTTGATGCGCTTTACTAGCTAAAAAGGTTTCCACATCCATTTGTATGGCATGCATTGCCTTATATCATCTTATGCTAGGTACCTGTTTCTGAAGAAAGACAGAATATTTTGCCCCTAAAAATGCAAATAAACTTCTCCTGATAGAGGTTCCCACTCAGAAATGATAAATGGAGGCCTCCAAGTGTTTCCTCTAGTGAATTACATATTTGAATTACACTTTCTATTTCTGGGAACTTCACATTCTCACCTATTGCCTTGTTCAACATTCGCTGCCTCTGGCTGCAGAAGCTGATTAGAAAGCAAGGCCAATTGGAGATTTGAAATGATACTTTATTGACTTTTTTTTTTTTTAATAAGGGAGACATAGCCAGCGAGAAATGTGTAGTAGTACTCTGTTTGACTGTAATTAGGGTCAGATCTTGCTTTCTTTATTTCATAGTAGCAAAATATTCATACTCCATGCTTCCCTTCAATAACACTCAGCTAAAATATATTGGGTGTTATTCATTTTAAAGGCCTGAAGGAAGAAAAACAAAACGAGACTGTAGGCACTTTGCCCTTTGTTTGATATCCCTTAAGTGTCATCTGTAAAGAATTCTCCCGGGTAAGTATCATCATAGATGAGGACACTAAGACCACAGAAATAAAGTGTCATATCCAAGGCAGACATGAGATTTTAATTAAGGTCTGCTCTCCTTTTGCTCTGCCATTTAGCCACTTTAGGGAATGCATGTATTCTCTAAAAGCCACGTTTAAATTAAATTCCATTTTACTAAATATACTTGTGAATGATCTACTAAAAATAATAATATCCTGGAAACTTGTTTTATAGAACAAACACCATTCTTACTGGTCTTACGCATTCCCTTTTCCCTTTATTTTTTCTTTTTAATTTTGAGAAAAATATTTTAAAAATCTTTTCTTCTTAATATATCCACTCCATCAGCTGTACCTTATAAGGTTTGGTAAATATAGGGAAAGAGAACATTTGCCAAAGCTACATAAAAGCAGTGTAGTGTCCCCATCTCTCATGTGCTGGTGTACCATCTGCAGAGACGAAATTTCCGACCAGTAAGGACACTTTGATTAGACCTAGACATGGCCATGGACTACTTAAACCAAATACATGATCTATGTAAATAACTCTTCTCCTCCTGTTCCTTTCCCTACCACCTAGTTATTAAAATACTTAAAAGGAAAAATAAATGGAGGTTGGAGGGTAAAAAGGTAATTTTAAGAATGACCATGTGAATAGTCTCCTAATCTCATCATTTGGTTAATTTAGCTTTTTACAAGTTTTCGAATATGAGAATTCCATCCACTTATATTTAGCAAGTTTTCGTAATCATCCATAAAGTATATATTGGAAAATATCTTTATTTAAAACAGAAAATGTTAGCTGAAAAGATATAAGATGTAATCATAATCCTAATGATATGATATGATATAATATGATATGTAAATATATTTTGTATACGATTAATGTAAATCTAAATATCTGGCTCATCTATATCATGTTTAGGTCAATATATACTTGATTTCTTATTTGTAGATATTTTTCAAATATTTGATGACTGTTATGCGATGGAAAATAGATCCCCTAAAGAAAAATACTTTTTTTTTCTCTGTTCAAAAGTGCATTTCACTTAACCATAGAGTTCTGAGCTCTTGATTGCTTTTGTTTTTTGTCTTTGCTCTTTTTCTGACTGTGAGCAGGACAAAAGGGAACAGGAGGGGTATAAAGCCCTGTTTGATACCAGAAGGACTCCTAAGGGTTCTTTTGTTTGTTGATAGCAGGGATTTTCTCATTTACATCCTTTCAGAGAACAAACCATGTAACTGCTGTATCATATCTGTGTCTCGATAACCTTTGCATTGCACTGCTGTGTATGGATTAACGCATGATGGCTATTGACTCAGACTTCTGATAGCATTCCTCTGAGCAGAAGGCAGAAACCAACAGTCTCCATTCCTTATGCTAACAACAGCTTCTAGGACAATTTCCAGAATTATTAGATTTTGATTATGACAGGAAATATGTATCTCTTTCTTTTCTGAAATTTGATTCTTAGTTGCTAGTAGTTTAGAAGTTAGGCTGAAGATTAACCATAACTCAGAAAGCTTTCTAACTCAATAGGAAAATACAATTGTCAGAGCAAAGTTTAAAACCCTTTAAAAATGTTTAAGTCCTTGATGAAGTTCAAAACTTATAATTTGCCTATAAATAGTTGATATGTCAATTATTATTTTTCTTTCATGAAATTGAGTTCCAAAGAACTGCTAAGGTGTAGCAATATTTTGATCTAATTTTAAACTTGGTGTTTGAATGTGGTAAAGCATAATTTCTTTGAATATTTTAAATTTTGACTATTTCATTTATTCCACCATCTCAGTCTCTAAAGTAAAAGGGAGGAATACCTTGTAACAGAAATGCAGTGAATTTGCAACTCCAATCTCAAATCTCACACATTGGAAGGCCCCAATCTGTTGTTCATTTCACAGTTTTATGCAAAAAACTTCTTGAATGAAATAAGGAAACTCAATTTTTAGACTTGTTATAGAGAGTAAGAATATAGTTCCACTAACAAATGGATAGTATTGAGTTTTACAAAACAGGATTTATTCAAGAACATACTATCGGATACTAAGCTTGTTTCTGTTCTACAAAAAAGAAGACAGAGTGTATTGACCCTGCTTATTGACATCCCTTGCCATTATTAAGCTCTGGAAGGCCTTAATGCTAAGTATGTGATGTTATAGGCAACACTGCACGGTATTTAAGATTATCATCTCTGAGATCAGAATATTAAGGTTTAAATCTCAAATTTCTCTATGTGACCTCGGGAGGGTTGCAAACTTAAGCTTTAGTTACCACACCAGTTAAGTAATACTATAAATCTCACTGAAGGAACTGTTGTGAATATACAATGAGAAAATGAATTTAAATCCTTAGCACAAGGCCTGGCACAGAGTAATTGTTTAAAAAGGTTAGCATTTATTAACACTGCTAACCAAGTGATGAAAATTATATCAGTTGCAGATAAAGCCAATTTCTTATTTCTGATATATCTAAATCAATTTTAGGAGAGACAAATTTGGTTGTAATAACAGATTCTTACATTGATTGTACTCATTATGCAGCAATCGATAACTGAACCAGAAAATTTTATCATAAGTGGGGCTTTAATATAATAAAAATTTAAAAACATGTAACACTGGCTTTGGTACCGGGTAGTGGGAAAAGGCTAGAAAAATGGCCCTGATTCTGCAGGGGAAGGTTGAAAGGAGAGCAGACAAAATGTTAATGGAGGTTAGAAAGGAAGTAAATAAATTGTTATTAGAAGTTGAATAAATGATGATCTGAGTTTTTAGCAGTGAGGCAATTGGCAATCCATCTTTCCTGGATTACTTGAAAAACATACGATGTGTTTAATGAATTTATGAATTTAAGGAGATTTTTAGGCTGGATATTATAAATTTGTTTCTTTTTGTTGTATACTATAAGGTAAGGGAAGAGAAAGATGAACTAAGACAGAAAATTTCAGTTTACAATACAATTAATAGGAAATATAGAAGGCACAGAACTAGCTTGATTTGCAAAGAAACTCGCATTTTCTCCAGTATTTCCAGGTAACAAAAGATTCTCAAAGTAAGAAACAGCCTCATAGGATTAAATCTATTAATAGTATGATTGTAAGATCCTCTGTTAATACCTTAGAAAGATTTATGTAGGTACCTAGTAGACCCCATCAGCTACACAAAACGGCTTCTAAGAATATTAAACGTATTGTCTCCATAATCCTCTACCCAAAATATAGAGAGGTCTATTTCAAAAATAATTGTAGGTATGGCTTCTTGGGCAAGGTGCAAATTACCAATTACATGTATATGAAACTCACAATGTTTTGAAGGGAGTGATAATAGGTCACACTAAAAGAGGCAGCAG
Organism: Avahi laniger; assembly: GCA_963575035.1. NCBI lineage: Eukaryota > Metazoa > Chordata > Mammalia > Primates > Indriidae > Avahi > Avahi laniger. The sequence goes on from CAUYSK010048239.1 coordinate 6,935, forward strand.
AGACAGTTCAAAATGAACTATGCTCATAATTTTCTATGACCAGGAAACAGTCTGAGAAGACTGAGAGGATACCCTGCTTTAAACACTGGCCATTTCTTATAGAAAAGGAAAGATATCTCACAGGATAGGGCCCCAAATCAAGTCAACAAGGACAAAGGTTTGGCAATAGTACTTCCTCAGAGGACAAGCAGACTCTAACCAAGGAACATTTTCTGCCCTTGGATTAGAAAGTCCTGAGAACATATACCAAACTATTTTCAGAATTATTGTGCACCAGTGACTGACTCTCATTTTTGAACAGAAATTTCTACTGCAGTTATCCTGTACGCGTCTCCGCATTGTATGTTGGGAGTGCAAAGGTGTATGGTATGTCTTTTTAGATTGTGGGTCCTTAGAACAAAAGGAACGCACTAAAAGAACTGCAGGGAAGAAGCGTCATCTATAACTAGAACTGATACAGGGAACACAATCATGAACTTCAAGATGAATGCTATGATGGGATAAGATATTGGGGGTGCTGAGAGGGAGTGCGTATATTTTACAGACGTATGCAAGGTCTTCGGAGGACATTGTGCTAAGTGAATTATGCCAGACACAGAAGGACAAATACTGTATGATCTCACTTATATGTGGAATCTAAAAAAGTTACGGAGACAGAAAGTAGAACAGTGGTTACTAGGGACTGAGCAGGTGGGGGAAATGGGGAGAAAATTGTGGGCATAGAGGTATCTTTTCAATTTTACAGGGACATGCATCACTGGACCTAGAGCACAGGCCAGGAGGAAGCGTTACATTAGTGGCCCCGACGCATCACTTCATCTGTCCTCTGGGCATTAAGATAATGCCTTTTCACATTGATTATGGACTTGTCCATGTAACCTATTTTGGCCAAAGGGGCATTAACACACAGTATGCAAGCAAAGATATGATAACATGGTAAGTGATTATACATCTGAGCTTGCCAGCTGTCACTCTGTGAAGAAATGATCACACATTTTGTGCCATGTGTGAAAGATCACATGAAGAGAGATCCCCAGTTATCTCAGCCATCCCGGCTAAGCCCATCCTTTAACAAAACTGCCAGTTGAATGCAGCTGCATGACTAAAACCAGGTGAAATTAGCAAAAGAAACTTTTTTCCAACCCACAAAATCAAGAAAAAATATAATTTTGTGGAAGCTTCTGGATTTTTAGTGTGCTTACGCAGCAATAGATAATCAATGCAATTACTAGTGCTATGAATTCTTTGTATATATTCAAGGTGTATAATGTGATGATCTCATATATACATACATCGTGTAATGATTGCCACGACCACATTAACACATCCATCCCACCCATGCTATACCTTAGAGCCCCAGAACTTGTTCACCTTATGACCGAAAATGTGTACCTTTGCACCAACATCTCCCCATTTTCCCTACCTCCTCAGTCCCTAGTAACCACCGTTGTACTATCTGCCTCCATAACTTTTTAGATTCCACATAGAGGTGAGATCATACAGTATTTGTCCTTTTGTGTCTGGCATATTTCACTTAGCATAATGTCTTCCAGGTTCATCAATGTTGTCACAAGTGGGTGGGGTCCTTCTTTACTATGGCTAAATAATATTCCAGCAGCCTACCTTAAAAATACATGTCTCTGGTTGCAAAGAGTCAATAAAAGAATAGGAAAATACAGGTTCGAAAAAAAAAAAGAAGACAACAGAAAAGAAAAAGGGGAAATCCATTTCTTATTAATGAGTTGGATAACTTCTAGTAAGTCTTATATCTTTGCATTTTGTTTTTAGAATATTTTTATCTTCAAAGGAGTGATAAGATCTATTTTATTCATTTAAAATTTTTCCTATTTCAGAATTAAATGAGATGATATATGTGAACCACTATGAAAAATATAGAACAGCCATATTTAATATGCTTGTAAAAATAGATAGTAGGAATTGTAGTAATGGAAACATATTTTAAGCACTGAATCTAGCACATTGTTTCCCTAAGGATGTTTGGAAAACCAGTTAGGATTATATCTTGTTTCAAATGTAATGAGCTTCTTGATTGATAATGTAAGTGGGTAATATCTTTGAATTTTCACCAATAGTCATCAGTTTGAGAAATTATTGCCTTCTGTTTCAATACAGTGAAAAAAACTCTTAATCCATATTTTTGAAATTCTAAGACTCTCAATTACTCAAAGCATTTATATTTTCACACTCCCTTTGAATTGTGATGGAAAAATACTGTGAGCTCTTTCAAATATATGTTATCAATAATCTTTTCAAATAATCCCTTTGAAGTAGGTTGATTTATGACTACAAGATCCAATTCCCCTCTTTTGCTGTTTATCACAATATCTAATCTTTTCTATTTGAGTAGCACTGCCCTTCTATCCCTAATAAGCATAGGAAAAATCTAGGAGGAGGTCTTGTGTGTGCTGAGATGTAAGGGAAACCTTGTCCCCACTCCCTGGTGGATAAACATTAATCTCTTCTTGTTTCCTGCAATGAGGTTCTTAGAAATGACAAAGATTCTTCCACTTCCTCCCTTGCCTCATTCTCCTCTTCCTCCTACCTCTCTTCCTTCTTCTTCTTATTAATATTCTAAATCTATGTTCCTTTTCCCTCAATAATGAGAATGCAAATATATGACATCAATATTTCAACAGATCATGTCTTTTATAACTTGAGCAATATTGGGTGTCAGAAAGAATGCTCTGTTCCCTCTTCTCAGTTTCACAATGGCTTAGTGAGTGACTGTAGCGAAAGGATCAGGGTGGAGGTGGTGATGGGAAAAAATAGATCAGATAGATATGGAGCCTCTGAAGAATGTTGACCTAGAGAAAACAACACAACAAAGCCTTAACTAGCTCCACCCCACTCTACTGCGTACACAAGGTACACAATTCTTCTTTCTTTTACTCCTTATTTTAGATCTCATTTCATCAACAAACATTTCCACATATATCCAGCAGAAGCTTCTGGTTAAGTCAGTATTCCAAAGAGATTGAAGCCCATGACCACTCCTCTCAAATACTGATAAATTGTCTTACTAAAAAACAAGCCATGGGGCATGACTGCACATGTCTCCTACTTAAATTGATGTACAGTATATGCAATGGGGGAACAATGAATTCATAGCTCTACAATAAAATCATGCATCACAAACATTGACTAAAACAAAATTTTATTTTCTTCGCCTTGGGTAAGTAATTTTACTAGGGATTTAATGACACAAGAGGATACTCTATGGAATGCTCTCTAGTAATTAGCATTACAAGGAAAAGAGTCTTTTGATTTATTATAACAAGGATAATAATAGCGAGCATTTATGTTCTAGGGTCTGTTTGAAGCACTTTACATGCATCATCTCAATCAATCCTCGCTAAAACCCTAGGAGGTAGATATTATATTTTTCTCACTTTACAGATAAAGAAAATGAGGCTCAGAGAAATTAAAAAACCTTGTGCATCTTGAAAGGTGAAACTGAGAATCAACTGCATTTCACATCCTAAATGTTTGGTTTTTAACCAATATAATAATTATAGGAGTGGTTGTCCCACAAGTGCACTAACAAAAAAATCTAAATTATCACATCAGTGAGTTTAATCACTTTTTATATTAGATTGCATGATTACAACCAAAGTAATAAGTGAATTTTTAAAATTTTGATATCAGACTCTATCTTAACTATATATAAATACTTCCTCAAAGCATGAAAAGCAGTTTATTGTCATATAAAAAGTATAATTTGGAATGAAATAAGTATTGTTTGCATATTATACACAAATACAAACACGTATTTACCCAAATATTATTTTAAAAGTTTATGTCTGAAATAAAATTATATTTTTGAGGAAACCCACGATGTTGGACTGTAGGAGTACACAAGTATTCAAAAGAAGAAGTCAGTATCTATAAATACAATGCAAGTAAGTATTAAATGTGTACCTGAATATTTAGTAAGATGTTCCAGAAAATGTTATTTTGAATGAAAATATATGGTATAACTGAATGAAAGAAAAAAAAAACTCTCTTCTGGAAGTTGGAATTCTGTGACAATCTTGAGTTGCTCCACCCATCACCTTGGTCTTCTGATACTCGCCATATTACAAGGACCTTCTGAGATTATGATAACCTCTAAAGTGCCACATTCCATACGTCCCCAATGCCACTCCTTCCTTGCCTTTTCCTCTACGTTATTTATGGACTGTCTGTCTCCACCGCTAGATGCAAAGCTCCTCTTCTGACACAGGCAATGTAAGATCACCGCTTTTTATTCCCATGTTTCTCACAGCAAAGGAAGCACTATGTAAGAGTAAGGTTCAATTTTTAATAGGGAAATAGATGCCTTAATCTGAGAATTGCTTTTTTAAAGGTTATAAAAGTGGAGAAGATGAATTGAATATAAAAAGAAAGACATAAATGCCTTTTAAAATAGCCTATGTAGTAGACTGAATAGTCACAGTGTGCCAAAATTAATTTGCAGTACAAGCATGCATCAGTGATTAAAAGGTTTTAGGAACATTTAAGCGCTTCTAATCTCGATAGCCAGGTGGCTGCAATAGGGTGGATGGGTAGCCATTCAGGAGCCTCATGGTAAAAACTATTTACCAACCAGTGTAGAAGCATTTTAATATTTTAACAAATGGCATGACTGTACCAATCCTACCAGAGCACTATCAGCCCTAAGTGCATAATGTGCTTTCTGAATCACTAAGAGCCTTCTAAATGATTATAGTTAGTAATGCATTGTCTGAAGGATCATCCTATCTAGTTCAATCTTTCATTGACTGTTTTTCTTTTAAATAGCATGTAAGGGCAATATTACAAATATCAAAACTTTAGAAATATGATGTGCATTGCATTAATTATAGCATGTTTGCACAATTCATTCATGGCCAGTTTTAATGTATTATGTTTTCAATATCCAAAAGGATGCATTTACTACAGTCCTACTTGAGAAGCAACTATACTTCTCAAAGCCAGAATAAAAATTATCCATAAAATTAATGGTGAAACATTTTTTTAACTGCTTAATATACCTTTTTCTCATTCTTAGTAACTGTTTCCAAATTTAAAAAAAAAAGACAAACTTGGAATAATGTAAAAATATAACAAGCTAACTCATGATCTTTCACTCCACGGGCACATAGGCTTTGATGAGGCTTTGCTCAAATTAAAATATATCAGCAATTATTCATGCTGCTACCTCTATTAGACTCTGCATGAGTAAAAGGAATGTTATCTCAAAGAGTTTAGCATTAATCTGGGAAAAATACAGGCAAGTGTACTCAAATCTGTAGTCTAAAGCAAGATTTGAACAAGGAAGAGATATCAAAAGTTAGCATATGTCTCATTCAGAAATGAAAGGTACGTAGATTAAGAAACTTGGCTTGTGTTCAATGATATAGAACATCAGGAGCCAAAAGCATGAATGGAAATCAAGTGTCAGAAACCACTTAAAAACATTAATCAGAGGATTTCCAGGAAAAATGTTGAGTTGAGATCAACTTTCTAACCTTCCCCCACTCCATTAAAACACTTCTGGAAAAGCCCAAGGGAATATAAAGGTATGAAAAGGCTCATCCACATGACTACATCTTCAAAAATTTCACTTGGATATTAGATTCTACGGGGCAAGACTGAAAGATGTTAGAGGAAACAATACTCTCAACTCATCCTCTCCGTAATGTCGATGAGAATGAGGAAAACATAAATTCTGAAAACAAGGGAAAATATCAAAGGTGGAACAAAAATGATTCTAATGTTGATTAAAAGAAAGCAGACCGAGAAATAGACACAATAAAAAAAGAAGATGATGATATAAGAAGAAATACATAAGAAGAAAACCACGGAATTAAAACATTCATTAGCAATCAAATCCGAGTCATCCATACAGATAGCAGAATCTAGGATTTAGTGGCAAATTTGATAAGCCCAGGATTTAGAGGTGAATGTCAGTGATGAAAACTCTAAAAGAGATTATTTGATAAGGAGAACAGAAAATAAAAATCTAAAGAATGGTGATTAGAATTCCTGAAAAAGAGAGAAAATAAATGCTAAACAAATGATAACCAAAGATGTAATAATACAAAGAATTCTTGAACAGAAGAAAGATTTTTTTTTTTTGTACAAAACGAATCATCCTCTACCTTGAAACATTGTAAGAGGAAACCAAGGATAATTAAGCGAAATCCGTAAGGTAAGACAGGTTTCAGTATTGACCAAGAATCCTAGAGACTCAGACCAAAAAAACCCACAAAAAACAAACAACACACACATTAAGTAAAATGAGAGGATTAAAATGAATTACTCAAGGGTTGCAATATTATAGAATAAAAAGTCCAGCAGTAACTGTTACAATAATTAATATGCAGAGTTTAGTATGAGGAATTTAAAAGTATGTCCACAAAACAATCTTGAATTCAAATTTCATTTTCTTTTCAAAATGTCATTTTATTTTACTAAAGAAATTTCATGTGAAACAATAAACACTGTGAGTCAAATATTACAGATTTCACCCCAAAAATAAAATGATAAAAATATAAATATTCGCTGAAAGGAGGATTTTTTTATTACAATGTTTAGAATCTAAATGTAAATTTATAAAATCTTAAAGATGCATATAAATACTTAAAACAGGATTTTTACTCTCGCAATTCATGGAAAGTAAGAAAAAGAAAAAAATTTATGAATACATCTTTAAAAAGGTAATGAACAATAAAAACAAAAAGGATGACTTCTTCATAACAATTTGATATGCTATGAAAATAAAATTATGTAAGTCAAATACCACTATTAAAAAAAAAAACTCATTATTTCCTTGTAGTAAAATCTCAAAAGATGATAGCTAAGCTAAAGATTATTGACAATCTTTCAATATTTAATAAGTAATGATAAATAATCTGTCAGAAAATTTTTATCAATATACATTCCTGTTAGCAACGTTTTCAAAAAATTGTTCTTTGCACTCTATCAAACCTTAGACACTATCCAGTTTCTAATATTGTTACTTTCTTAGGCAAGTGTCTATCTTAATTTACAAGATGTTGATGACTATTGATGTAAATGTTTTAAGAGATTTTTGGACTGTGGTATTTATTTCTTCCTTTGTAATTAAACTATTAATGTTATTTTCCCATATTTCCAATGGAGAATTTATTTCTCCAGATTTGTAAGTGCAGTTTATAGTACATTATGTAGAACATACATGTATATTTTTTGTTATTTAAATGACAAAGTATATATATCTTCATTTGCCATTTACTTTAAATGTTATGTTTTTTGTTGACATGTCAAATATTTATCTTTTTTTTTTTTTTCCTTTTTTTGAAACAGAGTCTCACTGTGTTGCCCGGGCTAGAGTGCGGTGGCATCAGCCTAGCTTACAGCAACCTCAAACTCCTGGGCTTAAGCGATCCTCCTGCCTCAGCCTCCCAGATAGCTGGGACTACAGGCACGTGCAACCATGCCTGGCTAATTTTTTTTATATATTTTTAGTTGTCCAATTAATTTCTTTCTATTTCTGGTAGAGACGGGATGTCGCTCTTGCTCAGGCTGGTCTCAAACTCCTGAGCTCAAACAATCCACCCACCTCGGCCTCCCAGAGTGCTAGGATTATAGGCGTGAGCCACTGTGCCCGGCCAAATATTTATCATTTTAAAAATTTAGGTAGTTAAGTCTATTATGCATTAATTTGTCATTTTCTCTACTAAGAATAGTGTTTTTGCTTTTACCACTTTGAGATCAAATAAATGTTTTTCCATAGCAAAAACAAAATTTCAGTTGTCCTGTGACTTTATGTCTTCATTTATTTATTTAATTTGTGCAATATTTACTTTGCTGTAACAT
>CAUYSK010048241.1:0-28364 GCA_963575035.1 Avahi laniger
GATTTTAGACACTGTAGAGAAATGCACTTTAAAACAGGCTCTTTTAAATTTTTTTCTGAATTTGATGGTACACTACTTTCATTTCTTTATTCCTCAGACAATAGATGGTAGGATTCAAGGTGGGTGTGACGATAGAATAAAAGACAACAGCCAGCCGCCCTTGGGTAGGAGAATACTGGGCTGTACGTCTCAGGTACCTTAAACTCTCAGTTCCATAAAATAGAAGGACAGTGGTCAGGTGAGATGAACAGGTGGAAAAGGCTTTCCAGCGGCCCTGCAGACTCTGGGTCTTCCGCAGAAAACAAGCTTGTAGAGAGCCCCAATAAAGCATCGTCAGAAGAACTCCTGTTGCCGCGTCTTCCTTGCTGGCGAGGCGGGCGCGACAGTGGACACCTTGCTCTGCCGAATTGTGGCCCCTACTCTCCCATGCCTAACGGGAAACCTAGCAGAGGTTACTACTACCTGTGCTGTTCTGAAAACTAAAACTAATAGACATCACTGCTTTCCCCAGGAGGCACCTGCCTCACATCAGTCAACTCCTTGACCCCCTGGGGAGAGGCGCACCTGCTCCCATGCCCTCTTGCCCTGCATCTCCACACCTCTCCTTCCCTTTGCTACACACCAATGCCACTCATGTTTATATACACTTTACTAAACTCTCTGTTCATATCCCCCAGCGACATAACTGCTGGACCTGCCACTCCGACCCATGAAACACAGCAAGATATTATCAGACTCATATTTTTAACACTTTAACAACTCCACCAAGAAATTGTTAAAGATCCCCCAAAATTCCAGACCTATGTTCTTGACTAATGCCATATAAAGGAGAAACTTAGTTATGGGCCAGACTAAAGGACTTCTTATATCTCTACTTGTGTTCCTCCTTTCTGCTCTCGTAATAACATGTATTCTATGCTGTTATGCCCTACCGTTTAAATGTCTCCATTGTCATCACCCCCAAAATTTAATATGTCCAAACATCAGAGGACCAATTTTATAAACCATGATTTTTATATTTTATGATATTTTGACATCTTGTAGGCCTGACCGGGGAGACATTATTCGAACTAGACAATCCAAGCTCCTGCCCTGCCTTTCTTTTCCTACAGAAACCCTAACAAAGGATGTGGCCCATTTTCCCCCTTCCTGCCTCTGTCTGACTCCAGAGCTTCCCCACCTGGCCCTGCACGGCCTGCTGTGCTCTGTTTCTAGGGGAAATGTCAGTAACAATAAACTTTTCTGTCAATGGCACTCACATCTCTGTATCTTCACTCAGTCACCTTTATTAATCAAGACCTGGGTACAAATTGGCAGTGATGTCCCCAAGCTGGCTGAGTGTAATGGTGACACTTTAATTTCTTCATTATTTTGTGCTGCTGCAATACTCTAATATTCAGGATCCCATAAAAGCAGAGCCACTGCCAAAAGGCTGTTTTATAGGATTCAGCGGTTGAGAGGAGAAAGTCAAGGTGAAGCCAAGGTGCGGAGTTGTAAATGTGAAAAGACCTTCTCCGAGGAGTCGGGAGTCAGTGCTCAGAAGGACATGTCTAACCCCAGTAGAGAGGACGTGCTGTTCTGCAACATCCAAGCTTCAGTTCTCTCCCTGTGCGGTGGGGGTGGCTCACACCGCTGACCACACCCATTCAGATCTAGCTTCCCTGGGAATTAGGTTTTGGGGAACAACGGAATCAGAACAAGGCCGTTAAGCAGGGACGGTTAAAGAGGAAGAGCTCCCTTCTGCTGGCTGCCACTGTGATCCATGTTAAAAAAATCAGGAGGTGGGGACCTCCTACCCTGCCCCATAGCTCTACTTGGAAAAAATAAAACTTTGTGCTTTCTCAACAACAAAAACACCCACATTTATTTTCTTCTAGTTTGCTATTATCTTCCTTCTTTGTATCTTTCACATTTCTCTTTTCTTATTTGATAGATAGCATCTAAATTTTAAGGAGTGGTATTTAACCAAGTAATTTAAGTGGTGGGGGAAAAACAAAAGAAGAATGAGAAGCAGATGGATACTTTTAAAAAGCAACTTAAAAATTTATAACAAATTCTACATGATACAGCTAGGTCAGGCAATGGAATACTTTGATTGTAACAAATGCCAATTTTCAAATAATTTTATGTTAAAATGATAGTTCATGGTAATTCTACCATCCATAAACTTTAACTGTTCCTTGATGATTCAAAAGTCCTATGACAAGCCTTGACATATGTAAGGGTTGAGATACAATTTATTAAATAGTCTTGGTGTTTTTGCTTTTTTGGAGGGGGGTGAGAGAAAAAAGGACAATTTGTGATTATAAAAATGGAGTCACACTGTCGAATTTGGTACATAAATTGGTTAAAAATTATTGTGGTTCCATGGGTAAGCCTTAAAAATTTAAATTACTTTCATTTGGAACTTTAGAAAATATCCTAACTTTTCAATTCTGAAGATGGGGACACATAGATGAGATGTACTAAAAATGTCATGGGCTTTCAGAATGCCACTTCAGAATGCAGAAGTGGACTGTTCTGCTTTAGCAAGATGCACAGCAAACTGGAGTTTGGGTTTCTTTTTGCTTAAGTTTGTAAGAAGAGGCTTCCTTCATAACATCACAGTGGAATATTGTTACCTAAGTTGACTTCCTGATAAATAACGTTATCTAAGAGCTCAGTAAGTGCCAGTCTGCTCATACTTTGCAATATACAGAGGTGTGATGCTGAGTGGAAAGGGCAGGAAGTGATCCTAGCTAATTCCCTGTGGTATCAAACTTGTGTTGCTCTCGTCCACATCATTATTGTGGTTCAGGCTTTTACCTAAGACCACTCAGAATGAGGAGACTCGGAAAGAGGCAGACAGAATCAGAGGAAATAACTTAATGGTTCCGATTCCAAGAACTGTGTAAGTTAGGACATTTGAAGAGTGAGGATGAGAAAGCGATAGCTTCCAAACGTTATACGAAGCTCTGAGCATAATTACTTAACTTCAGAAAGCCTCCTGAAGAAATTGTGATCTCATTGTGGTTATTCAGATACCTCCACATGGAAATAGTAATTATCACTATTCAGATGTGGTATTAAGGTACAAAAAGCAATTTTCCAAAAGGGAAAGACAGAGAATGGTCAATGTGTATCAATTTTCACGAACCACTTCCGGTAAGGTCTTTTGGCATGTCAGACGCAGCTTTGTTTTCTTTTAAATGGTTAGGTTAGGTTACAATGCCTAAGAAAACTGAACACTATCGTTAATGCATAAATTAATAAAATCTTTTAGAAATCACTTGGCCAAACTGCCTTTAAACATCTCAAGATGTGATTTGAGATTCACAATAAGTGAGGCACTTCAAACATTTGATTAGAAAATACTTTTGGCCTTTCTCTTAATAATTAAATTATCAAATGTAGTATTTTCTGACTCCCATGATAAAACTTAGTTTTAGCTACTGGAAACTCCTATGATAAAAAATTAATAATAATAAAGTCTTTCTAATGAAATGCTTGATGGATTAATAAACTGTCAACATTGTGTATTATGAAATTTTCTAGAACTCAAAAATCACATACCTTGAATGAATAAAGCAAAACTTGCAGTTGTGATTTGCTCTTTAGTTGTCGTCATACTTGAGTTAAGAATGTCCATCTTACAGATGAAGAAGCCAACTACATGCACCAGCTGAGTGGTCCAGAGAGAACACCTGAGTAGCTCGGGTTCAATTAGTCCCATCAGTATAACCAACGTGCATTAGAGGTTGGAAGTTATATATACTATTCTTTGGCAGATAACACCTAGTCTGATCATTGTAAAACTTTCTTTCAAAAAAAATAAAGATAATTTTAGGTCGGTATTGAAGAAAATCTGGCTGAATATTTACATCCCATACCAGCCTCCCTCTCCTCATATACTCTGGTATATTTCTCTGGAATGGACAGATTGCCATTGCATGGCTGCTTTTAATAATTTCATCTATCAGTGTATGGATTACTAAACTGAAACTTACTGATGGGCCTCATTTCCAATGCAAATCCTGGTAGAAAAGATGATTGTTTCCTAAATACTTAATATCCACTGAATCACAGACAAGGTTATGCTTCCAAGGAGTTCTTTGCACTTGGTGGTTGTATGTTTGACACCCCACTGCATATACAGTTTTAACACATTAACTGCCATGTGAGTTGTATTTAGCTCATGCTAGTTTTGAGCCTGAGGCCTTGTGAAGCATATGTAACTCAAACGTCTCTTCACCTTAGGAGGTGTGAAAACTATTTTTCAAGTTGCATATAACTCATGCACAGAAAACAATAAAAAATAAATTATTCATTAAATTAGAAAGGATCATTTTGTTTTCCAAGTTTTACTCTGTTTTCGTAATAAAACACTGTGGCTCCAAAGAAATTGTTTTTTTTCCTAGTCTGGCAGTCAATGTGTTAATTCACTTTTGCTCACTTTTTGTTTACTGTGTGTAAATGTATATATCCTCAAATTAACAATACTTCTCTCAGGTTTTTCTAAATCCAAGGTATACTTTCTTGTATTTTGACATTCATTTGATTATAACATGCTATTTACGACACCTGGGGCTACAACATGTTAGACATTAAACACAGTTCCATCCGGTAGCTACTACTTCTCGGGTAAGGACTAATTTTGGCTCCCGCACCAGATAATCGTTTGATTCAATTTCACAGACAATTTCACAGCGACACACAAAGCCTAAGAACATTTTTGGTTAGCCTGGACTCTAAGAAATCCACTTCCAAATAAAAATATGGTTCCCCCATATTGTCTAGCCACTGAGGCATGTTGTTTCCATCTGGCAGAGCAAGATACCAACTGAGAAGGGAATCCTTCTTTTTTGTGAAACCTGAACCACATGTAAACCATCTGTGGTGTCCCATGCTGTCAGTGAACTGTATTCCTGAAGCATCTGCTTCAAAGAGATTTTCTTAGGTGGTCTTCCAACCATGGGCTCCATTCAAACTTCAGGCTAACCTTGTACAGGGTCAGATTCCACCAGACACAAACTTGTATCTTTTGAGTAGAAGTCAATGTTTGGCAAGTATTCCACTTTGTAACCCTATCAACAAGCATTTTACAAAGGCAATGAATGGGATGGCTATTCATCCATGCCTGGTACTCATAAAAGCACAAGGGCTTCCAGCGACCTTGACAGAGAGAAAGAATCAATTCTTTCTCTCCCTGGTATTAGCCAGCTCTTGCCGACTATTCATCTTACGTGTGATGATGACTAATATTCGCTGGATGGCAAGTAGACGCTCTTTCAGCGAGGTCATGCCGAGTAGAGCCAGCTGAGCCTTGCGTTCCAGTGGTAACACTGCCAGGATCCACCAGGACCAGGCAGGACCACTAGGATTACTCTGCAAAAGAAATGAAAAGGAAAACAAGATTAATGCCTAAAATACAGGCCAGTCCCCCACATAGTCTTTTGTTTAACCAACAGACGTGGGAACAAGAATTAAATGCCACCTTCTATTTTAGGGCTACTTCAGAATTCACTCAGCTCTCAAAATACAGTTTACTTTTATGTTACACACTTAAAAGTGGGCGAACTCACAAGATTATTCCCTGTGGAAGATGCTTTTCTTTGCATGCTAGTAAAGGCCAAGAGTTTGCAAAGAAAAGCATCTTTCATGGGAAGAATCTATGAATTAGTTGCTTCTGCTCTGTCAAGTATTCCATTAAGAGTATACTCCAATCAGAAGAGAGGACCTTAACTTTTACCTCCACTTTCCAATGTTCTGTGCTATTGTTTTTTTTAAGTCTTAAGCATGCTATACCTTTAGCATAATATCATAAAGACTAAGAGTATGTGCACAAGTTTGAGTGACATAATCTCATAATAAGGTCGATGTGGCACATGTGTATATGTATAAAACATATATACGTATATATGTTACTATATGTGGGGGTCATCACAAATTATATACATAAGAATTAGTATGGTATTAAACAGTCTTTATTTCACATAATCAAACAGGCACGTCTGGATTGAGCTCTAAGCAAGAGCTCATCATAAACTTATTCTCAATATTTCTGGTACCATGATATAGAGGTCTTCTTGCTTTCAGGGTCTTGAATTTTCCCCTGTTCCTATCCCAAAGGTATGTAAGGTACCAACTGGCAACTAGGGAGGGTAGACTCTGGAGTCGCCTTAGCTTAGGGTGAGGTAGATTATACTGGAGGATTAGCAATGAGACCGGAGCCAAAACTCACAGGGGGTGGCCCAAGTCACTCTGAGGAGACAGTGACCTGTCCACCCTTCAGAGGGAGAAAGGCACAGATGTTAGAGAAAACTGCCTTCTATACAGATTCATACTCTCCTTTCTCCTCCTCATCTTACACAGAGGGAAAAATACTGAGTAGCATGCTTAATGGGAAGGACTGTGCATAAAATATCTCCCGCATACCTAAAAATCCCTCTGAGGTCGGCAGGAAAATGGTCCAGCAAAAAGATGGCCACACTCTAATTCCTAAAACCTGTGAACATGGTACCTTTTATGGCAGAAGGACTTTGAAGATATGACTAAGTTAAGGACCTTGAGATGGGAAGATTACCCCAGTGAGTCCAATGTGATACCATGGCTCCCTTGGGCTCTGGCCAGAGCGGGATGTGTCAGATGGCCAGAGAGACATGACACTGCGGGCTTTGATGGAGGGGGAGTCAGCAGTCAAGGCAGGCCACAAGTCTTTAGAAGCTGGAAGATGCAAGGAAACAGATTCTTCCCTACAATCTCTAGATGGCAGTGCACCCTGCCATCACCTTGATCGTAGTCTGGGGAGACCCGTGTCGGACCTCAGACCTACAGAACTGTGAGATAACAGATTTGTGTTGCTTTAGGCCCCCATGTTTGCTGCAGCAGTAACAGAAAGCTAATACATCTACCAATTGGAGATTAATTGGGGTTAAGAAGCAAAAACGCCCAATAAAAATAATGGCGATACCCTAATGCAAGTTAGTCCAAACACCCTGCCTTCTGACTCTGAGTTATGGGACAGTGTGGAAAGAGGGCTCTTAAGAGAAGGGAAGGCGAGGAAGGATTTACTGGCAATTTTTTGCATTTAAAGCATTATTCTGAGTTTGGAAAAGACAGAACTCAGACAAAAGATAAAACCCTTAAGAGACAGGAAAAGAAGATAAAAATGGACGCAGAAAGACACAAAAGACTTTTCATCTTACCCTAAGCCTGCTGAGAGCTGGCCCTACTCCCTGCCTTCCTCTGAGACAGCTGTGCGCCCACGTACAAGGGGAGGAGCTGTACACACTCTCGGTCACAATCCTAAGCAGTCCTGGCCTGGCTCTCTCACCCACGTGTGGAGGAGGAGAGTCACCTGCACATACAAAAGCTCCACAAACTTGAAGGCCATTCATTGTTTAAAGAATCAGCTTCGCCGAAAGCACTCATAGGGAGGACCAGAGAAAGTCTGTGACGACCGGGCAGCAGGAGACCACAAAGGACAAGAAAGTGATGCTTCTAATGTAACAAGAATTATGGGATTTTCTCTTCATTATTCAACATCTGTTTATTAAGTGCAAGGCAATGTTATGTGCAAAACATGTAGTGTCCACGTCAATACGATAATATTACTATTTAAATCTCACAATGTTGGTGAGAGAAGCAAAAAAGTACAAAAGCTGATAGCCAAGCAGAATAAGTTGATTTTCATTAGAAAAGAAATTGTCTTTTCTAATGAAAAGACTGTTAGAAAGCCTTTATTGCTTTGCTCCAGGAGGCATTGCCGCCATGTTAGGTGCTTCTTTGGGCTGCTAATAAACAAACTGGTTCATAAGCAATCAGAATGGAGTATCTGGCATCGTACTGCCAAATTTCCCATCGGAACTCTGTGGCTTAGCACACTTCGGCAGGAAATAATAGTGTTAGAAAAGAAAAAATAGAACGTACCTGAGGCTCAGGCTCCCTGTCTGGCATTAACCCAAAATGACTTAAAATTTGTTCTTTCATGTGATCCTGGAGAGAAGCAAACCAGGAGACAGACTGTTGATAAACGGAATCGTGAAGTGTGGTGAGTTCTTCATACTCTGGACTTTCCACCTGATCAAGGAAAGAGGGATGGCCATTTAGCAATTCGTGATTGTACATGAAACACATCTGGTACGTGAATTCATGTCATTTGTTTCTTCAATAATTATTATTACCATAAAAATGATATATGCTCAATATAGAAATCTGTACCTTTTTTCCATAGCTGAGATCTATTATATCCTAATTTTTCTCTTAACACTATAAGTACATATTCCATGTTATTATGAATAATTTTCAATGGCTGCATGCAATTATGTATTTAAGACATGGCAATTTACTTAACCATTCACATAAATTTTTTATATATTAAAAATATACAGTTTAAGTAAATATATAGGTTAAGTATATATTTTTATATATCTTACGTGAACATTTTTATTTTTAAAAATAACATTATTTACTAATATGTACAATATTATTTATGCAAAAGTTGTACGCTATTTTTAGGCAAGGGAAAGAGGTATTATTTCCTCAGGATGGTCTCCTAGAAACCTCAGTAGAACTACCAAGTTAAAAAGTCCGACATTTTAAAAACTGTATTCTATACCACCAAACTATCCAAAAGGCATGTCAGAGCAACACTGCATTCATTACATGAGTCTGTGCTGATGGGCCCCAGCTAGTGGTCGACTGTAACACTTTAGATTTACCACGCTTGCCCTCTGGTCCTTATCTCGCTGTCAAATCTGTCATTTAAACTATGCCTCGGTCCTACTTGGGAACACCTGGGAGAGTAGAACGTGTACTGCACTGGGGATCAGGAGACCCAGGTTTGTGCTGATTTCATCATTGACTTTTGTGTGTGAATTTTAGCCAGTCTCACGGTCTCAATTAGGATAGTTTTCTCATCTGTAAAATGGGAATAATTCATTAAGGTCTTTTCTGGTTATAAAATTCCAGTGCCTATGAAAACTATGGGATACTGAGGAATTACACTGTAATGCATATAACCATTCTCAATTTGGTTTATACCAAATCAAATATTCATATGTAGTAGAGGATCTTCTTTAAAAAAATAACTAAAATTATTTCATATTGTAGCTATTTAAGTTTCCATTTTAAAATAAATACAAACATCAGTAAAAGCCGTCATCCACAACAATAGTCAATAAACTCTGTCATCAGATTTGTTACCATTCCAGCAGAGGGACACCCGCGCCCCTCTCCCCGCCATCAACTAGCACATTTAGCCACAGTGGTGAAACCCGGCTCTCTGGTCCAGACCTCGGAGTCTGACTCCTGCTCTGCACTTCTGCTCTGCGAGGCTCTGTGCTCCCGCAGCCTAAGATGACCAGCAACAGTGGCTGGAGGAGGCAGAGCTGGTGCTCTGTGGGTGGCTCCACTCACAAATCACAAATGTACACCACTGTCCCCAAAGTGACTTCTAGTGTGATGTGATGGCTATGTACTCGCATTTTCAAATTTCAAAATATCAACCAAAGAATTTAAAAGAGGGATACAGTAAGTCCAAGGATTTCCTCCTAAATGTTTTTAATTCTTTTCTTGTAGTATAATTTGCAGACCAAAGAATGCATAGATCTTACTAGTTTAGCTCAAAGAGTTAACTGTACACATGTCTAACCACCAACCTAAATACGGTCTGTATGGAATATAGACCATATTTCCATCACCTTAGAAAGACTCCTCGAGCCCCTTTCCAGTCAATTACGAAGCCATCCTACGGCCATCTTCTGACTTCTATCAGCAGAGACTACTTTGCCTCTTCCTGGGATCATGCAAGTGGAGTCACACAGTGTGTTTTGTGTGTATCTGGCTTCTCTCACTTGGCACAACGTCTATGAGACTCATCTGTGTTGTTCTGTGCATCGGAAGTTCATTTTGTTTTATTGACAAGTAGGATTCCATTGTATGAATGGTTATTGATTCACCTGTTGATGAGCATCAGGGCCATTTCTAGCTGTTGGCTACTAATGAGCAAGACTACTCTGGACATCCTTATAAAAGTCTGAAAATCTCTTCAAAACATTTGATAATTTGTCAAATTATATGTTTCCATATTTCTACTAGACATATAAATAATTCTTAAGGGGTAAGAGATTCAAGTCTTTTATATTTAGGTTTAAAGGGCATTTTTCAGCACTATTTTTTATGTTTTGTCTATTCTGAATGAAACTCAATATCGAGAACAGGGATTGGCACCTTACTGCTCCTGAGCCAAACCCTGTTCACCCCATTTTTGTAAATAACATTTTACTGAAAACCAGTCATGTGCCTCCATTTACATACTGTCTACAGCTGCTTTTGCACTACAAGGGCAGAGCTGAGTGGCTGTAACAGACACCACATGTTCTGCAGAGTCAGAAGTACTTATTATTTGGACTGTTACAGAACAGTTTGCTAGAACTGGGCTAGAACATCAAACGACAACTCACAAGCCATTTTGCAATGCGCAGGTTTATACATTTCATAAGTACAGTAGGGTCATATTTTTAGGAGGAGACAATTTCTCTACCAGCTCCAACTCGGGTAAAATCTATTCTCTCCATTAAGAGAATAAATAAGTGCAGAATTAAGGAGGAAATAAGTAATATTACCAACAAAAATATGATAAAGTTTCTCCACGATGCAGAGGGAAACAAGGGGACTGGCCTCTATAAAACACGCCAGTACAAGCCTTACCTTCTCATCTTCAATATACTCAATGTCCGCCGTGTTATAGCCGTCTCTGTGCCGGTGGCTGAGGACTCTGAACCGACTAATGCCAACTGCATCTACGACTGAACTTCCATCAGGGAAAGTTCTGACATCCTTAATCTCCAGCATGCAGCCGTACTCGGAAATCCTGAAAGCACAGTTGGGAGAAATGACCATGATTTTAAAAACACAGAAGTCTCTATTTTTCCTGGGATGAGAGTTTGGGTTTTAAAAGGAAACAAAGTGTCTCTGTGTCAGACCAGCGAAGTTATTACCTCTAAGAGACACCTGCAGATGATCGCTCCTGTTAAATGCTAAACGTACTGGTGTGGGGGCTGCAGTGGAAGTGCTCCAGGTGAGAGAGGACCTGCGCCTCAGCAGTTCAACAAGCTAGTGTTTTGGGAAGGACCCTAGATTTGGGAAGACACAGAATCTTAAAGGTGGCCTCTTGGCAGGCACTGCCTGGCCTGCATGGCACACGCAGACTCTGCTCCTTGACCGCAAAGTCTTCGCCTCAGCTCCACCGACACTGGCCAACTCTGCCCGTCCCCACCACAGTGCCATGGGAAGCATTCCACAGGCCACTGCCCTCATCTCCTGTCTCTCCTTCACTCCTCCATGTCGTAGCATTCCATGAAAGTGATCCCAATAAAAGTCACGGTGCCCTCTGAACTGCTAAACCAGTGGGTGGTTCCTGTCTGGCCTAAGGCACGAGCCTGCTGACCTGGCATGAATCAACGCCTCCTCTGCTCTCTTGGGGTGGCATCCTGGCTACATCTATTCTCATGCCAAAATTCTCCTGATTCTATCATCCAGATCCTGGTCATTTTCTCACTTCCCACGTGCCAAGCACTATATGAAACAGTTTATAATATGCGCTCAATCAAGCCTCACAAAAACATGGAGGGTTAGAGGAATTAAACAACTTATCTAAGTCACAATGAGATTGAGAGCTGAAATTGGGACCTAAGCCAGTCTGATTCCAAAGTCCTTGTGGTGAACAACTCCACTAATTCACTCTCCCAAACGAGAGAGGAGGGAGGACTCCCAAGTTACAGGCCTATATGTCCAACTGCCTGCTGGATACCTCCCCCTGGTTATCTCACAGGGTGATGTCGTCTACAGCTGGTGCACCTGGAGGCACCCTGAAGGTCCCCCTTCAGGGGAAGACTTGTCTCAGCTATCCGCAGATGGCCTCCAAATAAACAGCAGCTTCTCCAAGTCTGCCTGGCTCAGGGCAGCTCCCGCCTCACCAGGAGCATCTCGTCCTGTCTGTGGACAAGACCCTGGTGGTGGTGCACACACCCCCTGCATCTGCAGCTCCCAGGGGATCTACACTCTGATGCTGGCCCACACAAGGTCGTTAGCAATTTTTTTTTAAATGAGCTGACTTCTTCCCACACACTCATCCGTCTCCTCCCTGGCTCTGTCCATGCTTTTCCTGGAGGGACCCATCTTTTCTTAGTTACCCTGGGCAACCTCTGCTCTCTGATGGGATCAAGGTACATAAGTTCTATAGTTTATCTGTTTTTTCCTTGTTGTTTGGGTGGGAATAATGTTCTTTTCACTATTCTATATTCTCAGTGGAAGTGGAATGCTTGGTGTTTTGAACAAGGAAGTGGCTTATTTTTTCACATTGCTTTCACTGTCTTTTGATGAATTGAATTTTAATATATTCTAATTTATTATCTCTCTTCTCTGTTATGTGCTCTCAGCATCTATTATATTAAAAAATCATTCCCCATTCCTAATTACAAAGATATTTAGTCCCCAGTATTTCCCCTTAAATGTTATTATATTTTATATTTCACATATCACATTAGAAATGTAAATGTGTAAGGTAGAGAAGAGGCTTCTTCCCCCATTTGGACTGCCCACTAATTTTATGGGTATCTTTTACTGAGTAGTTTGTCTTTTCTTACAAAATTAACACAACATAAATTTGGAGCCCATGTATGAGTGGGTCTGTTTCTGATCTCTGTTATTATTCTGTTTCATTGGTCGACGTACTATGGCTTATAAGTCTGATATTACAGGAATGTTTCCCTGGCTGCTCAGCTGGTTTCTTCAAAACTATCTGGTCTTGTTCTTTTGCTTTTCCACACTGATTCTAAAATCAGCTTGAGTAAGTCAATGAAAAAGCCCTCTTGGGTGTTGACGAAATTACTTTGGATTTGTAGACTAATTTGGGTAGATATGGCATCTCTATGACATTGAGTTTTTACATTTATGAACATAGCATTTTTCTCCACTTATTTAGGGATTCCTGAATATCTTTCAATAAAGTTTTAGAATTTTTCCATAAAGATCCCACACATATTTTTTTAAAAAAATCGTCCCTAGGTATTTATGGTGGAAACTGCTGGGTGGCCCTAAAAATCCATTCTCCCATTTCTCCTGGGCATGTGCGTGGACTACATTTCCCAGCCTCCCTTGCAGGTGTGAGGAGAAGTGAGGTGGCCCCTTTTCTCCAGAGTCCTTTAAGGGCACGTTTGCCACTTCCACCAGCTAGAACTTGGGTGTAGTGACCTCATCATGACCAGGCAGGGCTGACAAAGCCCTAAGGGGTGGGAAGGGTCTTGAGTCCCCAAATCAGTTCATAGAGGGGGAGTTATCAGCAGACTTGCAACACTCTCTTGACAAATGATGAGGTTAAACCAAGTGCAGTGGGTTTCTATGAGACTGAGATTTTATGGTTGTGAAGACAGAGAAATGCTTCGTGGGGTATGTAGCAATTTTTCTAGAATTTAAAGGCTGGACTGGATTTGTCTGTACATAGATGGCCCAGAAGGTAACTGCAGGCAGAGGGAGCGTGGAGGTATGGATGCATGAGCTGTCATCAGAGAAGGACAAGTAATTCGGCAGTGGACTAGCAAGTACGATGTTTCAAAGGAAGTCTTAGATGAGGCTAGAAAGGACGGGATCACATCTAAGTGTTGAACTTAGGCTTTGGTATATAGTGGGAGCCACTGGAGATTTTCAAGCATCATCCTACACTGTCCTTCAAGAAAAATGATGAATTATGCCCTTAATTAGGATCCTTTCAATGCTGGTGATTCTTACCCTGCGTGCTCAGCAGATAAACACATGCCAAACCGCTTGGTGCCGGTTTCCATGCATCTTCTTATCATAAGCCGATAGCGGGGCTCAAAGACGTGGAGTGGACATGGGACGGTGGGGAAAGCCATGGCACACACAAAGATGGGGACGTCTCTGGTCAGACTGCAGGGCAAGGGGACATGTTAACTTAGATGCACTGCTGTTAGAGACAGAAGGGAGGACTAGTCACTAAGACAGCAAAAGCTCGCCAACCTCCAGTCTCTCATCTACAAAACAAAACCCTCAGGCCTGACTCAGTGGGCCTGAAAGTGGGAACAGAGAGCCAAGGGCCACAGTCTGAGAAAATTCTCTACTCATCCAGGTTTTCTGCAAAATCTGTCTTATTTAATCTGATGAAAGAAAATGTGCTGAATTTTATTACTTTGCTTAGAAAAGTTATAGCTTTTGATCACTCTAAAGAAAATTCTGATAAAAGTAAAAACTACATAGCAGTCAAAGGCAATGAGCTTTACATGGAAGAGTGGAAGCCTGCTAAGTTCTCTATTAAACCATGAAATTTTAACCATTTTAAAACATGAACAACTGTCAAGGTGTTGTGAGTTGCAATCCTAGGTACTGTTCTTGTTTTATGTAATTTGCCTTTTCAATCCTGAAAAATTCAGTATTGCTTATTTTGAAACAAAAAACAACTACATAATTTTGTTAAAACACAATTTAAAAATATTTCTTATAACTTCCTGCAATTATATTTCCATAAATATTTTGCAATTAGAATTTTTTCCCTTTATAGACCAAGAAATTTCTCTGCCACACACACACAAAATCATCTGAGGTAAACCTGAGGTTAACAAGGATTTTCCTCTTTAATCTGAACATAGGACCAAGTACATACAGCATGAGCACTTACTTTGACAGCTCCGTCATTTCTTCATCATAAATTCTCTTCCTATCAGACAACTCATCCGACAAGTATTGAAATATTAATTCTTCAGCCAGAACAGTAATATTAAAATTTCTGCTTGCCAACAACTGCAACAACAACAAAAAAAGTCAAATGATACCAGATGGTAATTAATTCTAAAGGACAAAGCTTCCCAGTCAGCAGGTTAACGAGGAGGTGGGGATGGGATCTGTGAGAAGAAAAGAGGAACAGGCGTGTCCTGTCCACAGACAGGGGCCGCTACTTCACTGTGAGAACCACACAGGAGGCGGCGGGTGTTCACCTGGAGGGAGGATGAGGCACCTCCAGTCTTTTCAAGTGGCATCTACATCTTCAGTCGAGCATCATTATGTCAGTGAGGGGAGAGCAAGTGGAGTAGGGTATGGGGGGAGAGAAGTGAAATATGAAACGGTCCATCTGGAAAGTGAAGAACTGAAGTGTGTGTGTGTGTACACTCTGCACTGTTTTACTGCAGGCATATAAATTAGCAGATAATAGCTCTTCTTCACTGACATTCTGATACACATCAGATACCGCTGCAGGTGCTTCACAGAAATTAGGTTAGTCCCTAAGACAGCACTGCAGCACAGGTTCTCTGCACTGCACTAACCAGGCTGGGTCTCAGAAGGTTCGGGGCCCAGTGCCAAGCCACCGTGGCACAGCTAGGACCCCAGGCCCAGCAGGCTTCAATGCTCAGCTCTTTCTCTGGTAACCTGCTGCATTCCTGGGCTAGGGATGGCTCCACATATTTCTAACACACTGTGTTTCAGGGAGTCCCACACATCCTGCCAAGCTGCCCTGTGGCTACTGTGAAACAGGCTGAACGTACTGCCGTGATTGAGAACTAGGAGTTCAACCTTCAGAAATGACTATGCTTGAGAACCATCACGACAGGATAACTGGTAGAAACGAGCTTTTATTTAATTCACAAAACTGTCTCATGATTGTCATTATTAATGACATAGGAATTATATAATCTATTAGTTTATGATATTCTTTTACCAAAGAGAAATATAATAAAATTTGCTTTACTTGGCATTCTGTTAACCAAGTCTGCAGATACATACATAATTGATGGTTCATGTTCATGGTAAGGTGCGGGAAGAAATCTAAGCCCAAGACGTGACTGCTGCACTGAAGAAAGATAAAATTATGATTTTGGTTCATTTTTTTATATTCTAATTTCTGGAGCATTGGAAATCCATGAACAGTTTGCATGTAATCATTCATTCCACAAAGACTTCTAGAGTCTCTAGTGTGTCTTCTGGTCCCTGGAAATACAGTGAAAACAAGTCACATGCAGTTTCTGTCCGTAAGCAGCTTATATTCTAGTGCCAACCTCCAGGTATTGCTTCTTCACAGAGCCTGCCAGGCCTCATTGAAACAGGAGTGAGTAAAATGTCTGTACTGGAAACAGTGGTCACACAGACACGCATTTTACTCTATGAGAACAGGTGAGTCATCGCCAGGCCCTCTCGCCCCACAGGCAGGGGAACAATAAGGCAGTGGGTCACATGCTTCTATTAGCAAGAGGGACAGCAAACACCAGGAAGAGGACTAAACAGGGACCACCAAAGGAATCTGCTACATAGACTCAAAGCATAGTCACCACCATGGCACACAGCACATAGTAAGATGATTGATATTCACGATGAGAATCCTGAAGAATTTAGAAAGATTCAGTATGCATGCAATTTAATAAAGTATGTACATATAATGTTTTAAAATGGCTGCAATTGTAACAACTTATTTTAATAAGAAGTTTTGGCAGTATATTAAAAAGTTATAGTTATTTAAAAATTCATTTAAGTATAATATCTCCTCTTACCATGTCAGATTAAAAAAATGAATTTTATAGTATATTTGTAAAAACAAAAACTTTATCCCACATAAAATGCATCCGTGAGTTTAATCTCTGGTAAGTAGTTAAGGCAAATATTACTGGTCTCATTTTATGGATGGAAAACAAAAGAAGATACTGCCCCACCCCCCACCTAAGATGCTGCATAGCTTGCTTCATGGAAAGGTAGTGGCGCCAACGAAACCAGAGCCCAATACAGGTGATACAGATTCACTGTCTTAAAAACTCATCAAAGGCCTTCAGCTCGTAAATATTGCTTATTGCATTCACCATACCTAATGTAAAATGGATTAACAGTTTATATTTGGGCTAAATATCATTAAACAGCTTCTCCCTGGAACCTAAGACTTACTGGTTTTGATTTCAGACAGAAGATAACAAGAACCAACAATTGTTAAAGGAGCTAAAAGGACTTACCAGGAGTCAGAAACCACACCAAGTCTTCAATCCTACACAAAACTCTTGAGATGAGGTAAGAAGAGAATGCTTGATACATATTAAATGTGCCACGATGTTCCTCGTCTGTTTATAACTTACATATTTCAAGGGCTTAGTAATGTTAGCTATTTTCAATCTATCTCAAGTGTAATTAATACCAGATAATCTCCTTGAAATTTAGTTATTTCTGCATCTGAACCTGCATAATCTCCTGAAATTTAGTTATTTCTGCATCTCTTGAGATGAGGTAAGGAGAGAATGCTTGGTACATATTAAATGTGCCACGATGTTCCTCGTCTGTTTATAACTTACATATTTTAAGGGCTTAGTAATGTTAGCTATTTTCAATCTATCTCAAGTGTAATTAATACCTGATAATCTCCTTGAAATTTAGTTATTTCTGCATCTGAACCTTCCTTGTTTTTTTTTTTTTTTTTTTTTTTTTTTGATGAATCAGAGAGATGGGAAAAGACCCATCCTGGAGAAATCTCCTTTCTTTTAACAGCTGGGTCGCAGAAGCAAAGCAAAACATGGGATGGGCATCTCCCAAGGGACCAGAAGAGGGGTTGTTTTGTTTTACAAACTATACTAACCTCCGAAAGTTTCTCTTTGCACAATGGACAATGTGGCGCGTGGTCGAGGCAGCGTTCAAGGCATTTTAGGCAAAATGTGTGTCCACAGGGTGTAGTGACAGGCTCAAAGAGCAACCTGAGGGGAAAAAAATCTGTGTTTTCAGCAAGAAATATCCAGAAGAGACTTTCAAATAATCTATTTGTTTAAGGATCTTTACGCAATTTCCTTACTGTTCTAAAAATCACTTATATCCATTTCCATTTTATGTCTTCTTTATCAAATATTTAGAAAATAAATCAATTATTACTGAGGTATACATAATCTGCCTGATAACAAAAAGCCCATCACGTTTAGGTTTATGTTTCAGAAAGGCTGAAGTTGTAAAAGAGTTGCATGGATTCTGCACATCCTACCTCATGCAGAGGGCGCACTTGAAGTCAGATACATCAATCGAGAGGCCCTGGCCCTCTCCTATCTCAGAGTCCATGGTCCTTTTAGGTGAACAATCTACTTCTGAAAAAAATGAAAAATGCTATAATTAACACCCGAATAATGGCATACAATAAATGTATTTCCTTGGGACAAAATGTATACAAATCACGCTGGGCAGGAATATTTCCTGTCCAGTTAGCAGTATACAGCAATAATTCATCTGGACAGTAAGCACGAACAAAAGTTAAAATTACCTGAATTTTCTCTATTTTTGACTATGAGGCCCTTGCAGTAATTAACCATCTAAAATGTTCCATAATCTTAGAGTTGATGTACTCATTTCATTACTAATTTTTAACAGTGTAAAATTTTTAAAAATATATTGCATATTGGCTAACATTCTATCACTCTGGAGTCACAGAAATGCATGACAAAATAGTTTACTGACCTTTCTTGGGAATTTTTCCAGAGGTGTTCAGGTCACGCATCTCCTCTGTGTCATTTGGAAACTGTCTCTTTAAACCAGAGCTGGGTGCTGCTGGAAGGATACTTTCTAATGTTTTTTTATCCTCTTCAAAGTGTAGACCCAGTATAAAATATAAAACTGAAGAATTGGCATTTCTAAATACATCAGATTTCTCAGATGGATTCTGGTGAAGCTGGAACAAAGAATCCTGAATATTAAAGAAATCACGGCATAAGAGAAAAAAAATTATGCAGTACACTGGCTTAGAAATCTCTGGGAAAAAAGAGGGCATATAACTCTTCCTTCATAATTGGTTTCATCTATTAACTTCCAAGATGAGCTTTATTCTTTTCATAGTCAAATCCAGGATCATTTCTTCCTGAGCCAGAGCAAATGAACGACAACTTTCATGTGCAGTATTATATACCTACACACACACACACACACACACACACATAAAATCATATATCATACATTCAAATCATCTCTCTGCTTTCTTTTCCCCAAGCCAAAATAATTTCAGGTCTCCTAATGTTTGGGGTTGTTTGGAGGTGCTCTAAAGTTTCTTTTAATCTTTAATCATTTTCATTACTTTCACAGATTTCACTTAGAAGTTTCAACTCCCAGACTGAGGAGCTACAACTGGTCTTGAGAAATACATCTAACTAACAAAATGTCATGGTGTCTGAATAGCTTGTAAAATGAAGCGATCACATAAAGCCTGATCAAGAGAATCCTAACAAACGCATGTCATACCTCAGAGCTCCCTGCATCTCCTCCTCCTCCTAGAGTAGACTGAGTGTTTCTATGGCTCTGACATTGAGCCTGTAATTTGCTTTGGATGGAAGATGTTAAATTTTGATGCACATTTTCTGAAGCCGGAAAAAGCACCTCACACATTACCTATAAAATTGCCAAGAAAAGAAAAAAATTTTATAACACTTTTGTAAAAATATATAATATGCCTTAAAGATTCAGAGGAAACCATGGGGCCAAACAGACCTAAAAGGTTGAAAAGAATAATTGCTATATATTCCCACTGCCAACCTTTTAAAATTCAAACGTGTTTGAAACCATAGTCGGTGTTTTAAGCATTTTAGTTTCTAATTCCTTTCCCTCTTAGTCTTACTAATGAGAAAATGTCAGCATTACAACTTCCTTCTGCCTGGTCCTTATACATCTGCTATATAAAATGCCCCCCTAAAAGTCTCACAGAGAGAAAAATGGGGTATAGAGGTTGCAGGGGGCTCCAGGTTAAATCTAAGCTGTGATCACCCACAGGACTGAGGTCTTTCTAGAGGAGTGCTTTATTCACAAGAGAAACAGAAGAGCCACCTAGTAAATAACTTTAAAGGAAGAGAGGGTGAAGGGCCATAATTCTAGTTCAAGAACCATGGGCCAGCACAGAGGTTGGGGGACAGCGACTGCCAGTGAGGCATTCTAGCTGTCACTTGAATGGTCCTGCCAAACCTCATGGCCTCAGCTGGACCCAAGGCTTGCAGGAAGCAGAGTGACTGAAACCTAAACAAAAAATCCCCCCTCCTGCAATGTTCTTCATGGTTCAAGGTGAACACACTGGAATCTCTGACTCTGTAGCACCAAGCAGTACCATCCTCTGCAGGACATCTTGGCACTGGCTCTGGGTAGCTCAGCTGCTGGGGATGGTACCACTCTTCTTGGACGTCAACAGGCCAACATTTGGGTTGCAATAAAAGATATCTACCAGCCATGGACGGCTGAAGGGAAAACACCATGTCTGAAAAAGCACCAGATAGATAAGAATCCATAAGATCTAAATTCTGGTCCCGAGACCTTTATTAATGTGCTAAATCTCTCTGAATGTGCTAAATCTTTCTCATGATGCTGTTGTAAGGATCAGTTGAGATAAGATACATTTCAAGATTCTTATGAAGTTTGCAGGTGGGACAAAGCAGAGATAGTTGAAACGGCAGGCTGAAGATTCAACATTATTAATAGTTTGACAAGTTGGAATGATGGCCAAAAACCAATGATTGAACAGGACTAACAAATATCAATCAATTATACAAGAAAAAGATTAAAATACTGCTGGAAAGTTCTTATTTAAAAAAAAAAATATCCAGGTATCTTGGCTAACTACACTTCTAATAGGAACCAACACTGTAATAGGATTAAGCTAAAAATAAACATGCCTCCTGATGTGAACACAAGGGAAGTTTTGACCTGGAGCTGTCAGATGCAGATGCTGAAATCTGGGGTACACTAGATTGCATTCAGAGGAGGAAACTGTAGGAATTCTTTTCTCTGAGAAAAGGTTATTTGGCCCAAGGAATTACAAAAGCAAAGATAATAGCTGTTCTCGAATATCTGAAGTGGTTTGAATTGTAGAAGGAAGAACTGATTCATTTCCTGTTGCTTCAGAAAATAAAACTAGAACTGTTAAGTAAAAATTACAGGGTAAATATATGGTAGAAGTTGACAATGAATAGTGTTAAAATAGGGAAACACTGACATAAAAACAAAAAACCTCTGGTCATCGGAAGTGCTAAGTAAATATCAAGTAACTATTGTACAAGCTTTTTTATAGGATTTCTACATTCAGTGTGACTCAGTCATGAATCAAAGAGCAGCTATTTCTGCATCATGCTGGTAGGGCTTTGCTTAAAATTACAGGTCAACCTATACAGCTGACTTGATATATTTTATATATATCACAATGTCTTTTATACGGCTCCTACACAAACTCTAACACTTGAAATCATAAACTCTAGGAAAAAACACGTTGCCTTCCCTAACGTGTCATCATGGAAACAAAACTGAGGCATGTTTATGCTGTCTCCTGAAACATTCTGCTTTATCCATGGACAAAAATGTAACATTTAACTAGAAGTTATCAACCACATTTTCACGAGCATTTGGAATTATGCTTCTTGTTTGTTTTACCTGCAAGGGTTACTCAGCATGGACACAAAGGCTATCAGTAAGACTTGAAGGAGAAAGTCATTTAATGAAATTGTACCTTCTGTGCTTCTTTCTTCACAGAGTTACACTCGGGATTTAAAGCAAGGCAGCAGAGAAATTCCTTCAACACTTCCTTACTTCTTCCCAATCCAGAAAGAGCCTGAGCTTTTAGATGATGTCCCTAGATTCACCAAAACACAAAGTATACATTTTTAAAAAACCAGCATGATAATATATTTGAATACAAACAGCCCTGAAAAAATCCTTAGTACCATTTGTTTTAATTTCCTATTTAGTAGAATAAACAAACTCCACCAAAGATGACTCCAGCTCTACTACATCTCCCTGCCTTGGAAACTTAGTAAACTTCAATCAATGTCTCATAAATAACAATCTACCATCAGAACACAGGAGTCACCATACCTGGAATTTGCTTTCCAAAGCAGTTCTAAGAACACGCTAAGAGAGAACTGGTTACCAACTTTAAATTCACGTAGTAATTACAGGTCATTACCATGTTCCTGCCTTCAGGGAGTTACTGGTCTCATGAGAGTAGACATAGAATAGAAAGAACTACAATACAAAGGTAATATACTAAGTACCACAACAGAAATGAACAAAATATAATATGCATCAGTAGTTTTCCATGGCATGTTCTTTTTGTCTTAGGGATGTGATATTTTCTCAAATCAGTGAAAATAATATTTTGTTTTTTTACTGGTTCATGTGTTTTAGTTCCATTGGGGTTGGCTGTTCTAATCATTTATTTCCAGTCTTTCTCTTCTGAGCTATTGGATTTTTTCCTACTGATCCTTAGTTCTATGCTCATATTTTAAAAAGATGGAGTGTTTCACACAGGTTTTCTCTGCGGTAGACTTGGTAAGACCTCTTTCCTCATAGACCTCCCTGGTGAAAGGAAGACCAATTGTGTCCTTGGTCTATGTGGGTGAGCCTTATTTGAGACGCTTCATTTTCAAGAATGTGGGGAAAGCAGGGCCTTAGGCTGGAAGCCTCAATACCAAAATTTAGATGGTCTTACTTACACTGCATGCATTAATAGCAATGCTTTCCCCAGGTAGTTTGTTCAACTTCTTCGGAGGGGACCCCTATGAGGTTTTTCCCCAGTACTGCTCTGCACAGCACTGTCTGGCAAACCTCATTTCTTAATCCTACCCTCAGAGCCTAGATCCTCTCTGGAGTTTCTTCTAAGACATGAGACCTCAGCTCCCATCTGAACTGTCATGTTCTCTGCTCTTCCATCCATTCATCCACATTCCAAAAATATGTTGAGCACCCTAATCCCATAAATATTCCCCATTCTCTTCAATTTTGGACTTATCCTTGTTTATACTTCCTTACCAATACATTTTTATTAAGGTATAATTTACATACAACAAAAACTAATTGTAAACGTTCAGTGTGATGAGTTTTGGCAAATGTATATTTTATGATATAGCCCATTTCCATTGCCATGAAATGTTCTCTAATGTCATTTGAAGCCAATCCTCTCACCTTTCCAGGTCCAGTAACCACTGATCTGTCACTACAGTTTTGCCTTTTTGAGAATTTCACATAAGTGGAGTCACATATGCAGTCTTTTGTGTGCCTTCGCTGGCTTAGTGTGTAACCCTTTTGAGATTCATCCATGTCATTGCATAGACCAACACCTCATTCTTTTCCATCACCAAGTAGTATTCTATTGTCTGGACATACCACAATTTGTCCATTTACATGCTGACGGACATTCGGGTTACTTCTAGTCTTTGGCTCTTATAAATCGAGCTTCTATGGACATTTGCATACATGTCTTTTTAAAATTTCTATTGAGAAAATACAGGCATGATTGTCCAGATGCATAGGAAGTGTATGCTTAACTTTAAGGAAACTGCCAAACTGTCTTCCAAAGCAGCTGGACCATTTTGCATTTCCACTAGTAAGAGAGTTTTGGCTGCTAGATATCCTCGCTCACACTTGGTACAGTCAGTCTTTTTAATTTAAGCCATTCTAGTGAGTATGCAAGGGCATCTCTTTGAAGTTTTAATTTGCATTTTCTTGATGAGTAATGATATGGAGCACCTTTTCGTGCATTTATTTGATATTCATATGTCTTCTTTGGTAAAGCATCTGCTCATATCCTTTGTCTATTATTTAACTGGGCAGTTTAACTTATTACTGAATTGGTGAGAATGTTTTATATATGCTAAATACAACTACTTTATCAGATGTATACCTTGCAAATATTTTCTCCCATTCTGTGTTTGCCTCTTCATTTTTGTACCAGTATCTTTTGAAGAGAAGAAGTGTTTTTTTTTTTAATCCAACATTTATTAATACTTACAATGGGCCGGGCATTCTTCATCAGCGAGCAAACAAGGCAAAAATAAATCCCTGTTTGTATATTTTTTTTTATTTCAGAATATTACAGGGTAAAACACTTTGGTCACATAAATTGCCTTTGCACCACCCAAGTCAAAGCTATAAGTGTGCCCATCCCCCAGACAGCGCACACCACACCAATTAGGTGTGAATTTACAGAAGGTTTAAAATTTGATGAAGGCTAATTTATCAAATTTATCAACTTTTTCTTTTATGATTTGTACTTTTTGTGTCCTGGCAAAGAAATCTTTGCCTAACTCAAAGTGACCAAAATTTTTCTCCTATATTTTGTCCCAGAAGTTTGGTATTTTTAGCTTATGCATTTAGGTCTATGCTTCATTTTGAATTAATTTTTATATACAATGTAAGGAAAGGATTTATGTGAAGTGATTCAATTTTAACTCTAAGTAGAACTAGATAATTTTAAGATGCATAATGTAACCCCAAAAATATCCACTAAAAATAATGCAAAGAGAGATAGAGAAATTAAAATGGAATAATAAAAATATTTGATTAACACAGAAAAAGTGAGGCAGTAGTGAGGGGGAAAAGTGAGAAAAATAAAAATTAAATAGGAATATAACAGAAATAAATACAATGACATTGATAGTTATATTAAATATAAATAACTAAACATTGTAATTAAAAGAAAGAGAATGTAAGACTGCTTGCCAAAGCAAGTACCAACTGTATGGTGTCTACAAGAAATTCATTTTAAATTCCAAGACACAATAGACTGAAAAGGCCTCAGCATTTATTGTAGTGCACATCTACTGACAACACAATGTTTCTGTTTGCTGAAAATGTCTTTATATCAATTTCCTTGTTTAGGATGTTTTACTGTATCTAGAATTCGTAGTTAAAAGACTTTCTTTTAAGCACTTTGGATACGCCGTTTCACTGTTGACTGGCTTCCACAGTTTCTTATGCGACGTCAACCATGAATCTTATTATTTCCCTGTATGCCATTTTTCTCACTTTGTGTCATTTTTCTCTTGCTGCTTTCCAGACTTTTTATCTCTAGCTTACAGCACAGCAGTCTGATAATGATTTGAGTTTATCTTGCTTGGGGCTCGTTAATCTTCCTGGATTTGAAATTAATGTTTCCCGCTACATTTAGAAAGTTTTCAGCCATTATTTCTTCATTTTTCCCTACCATTTCCTCTCTTCTTCTGGGATTACAATTGCACATATATACCACTTCATATTGTCCCACAGGTTTCTGAGATTCCTTTTATTTTTCTTCAATCTTTTTTCCTTTTCTGGATTGAGTAATTTCTATTTCTATGAATTTATCTTCAATTTCACTGATTCTGTTGCGATGTATAATGTGTTACCGAGCCTATGTAGAAAATTTTTATTTCGGTACTTGTAATTTTCATCTCTAGAATTTCCATTTTTTTTAGTTATAATTTCCCTGTTGAGATATCATATTTCCCTTCAGTTCTTCAGAACTCTTTGACCTTATTTATAATAGCTGCTTCAAAAGACTTTTTGTGCTAAATATAAAATCTAGACCCACTCAGAGACAAATTTTATTGACTCTTTTTTTGTTCTGAGTATAGGTCAACACTTTTCTGTTTCTTTGTATGTCTGGTATGTCTGGTTGAAACTGGACACTGTAAAAAATATGTTACATAAACTCTGCATTTTGTTGTGATCTTCTGAGGATTACTGGGTTTTAGTTCTGACAGGCAATTCACTTTCCTGGATTCAATTCTGACCTGTATCTCCTCCATGCTATGGAGCTGCTTATATTTGTGCTCTGTTCTTAGTCTTTCCATTGCTTCTTTTCAAGCCTTGTGCTTCTCCCCCATGCCTGTGAAATTTGGCAACAAGCCGGCATTTGGCCACAGCTGAGAATCATCCATTCTGGAATTGCCCTGCTTTTAGGGATTCCCTGAATTTCCAGATGTTTGTCAGATTTGGGTTCCCTACTCTAACACCTCAAGCTTTCTGCTGCCTGAGCTGTGCACTACTGGGAAATGTATTCAGTTAAGAAAAGCACCAAACTCACAGATATGAGTCCCTGTCACTCTATCTTTTAGGAACAGATTTCTATCTGATCTCTGTCACTTTTTTTTTTTTTTTTGCTATGCCCTCTGCATTTCTCACATGCACAATTTAGCTGTGAATCAGGGATTTATATTTTAAATTTGTGTCTCACTCCTGCAGTTTTTATACTATGAACATGCCCCCTTTTCCCTTTACCAGCCCTGAACTCAGAACTCTGGTACTTTCAGGTGTTGATGCTGAGGGTTTTTCCCATT
Organism: Avahi laniger; assembly: GCA_963575035.1. Taxonomy (NCBI): domain Eukaryota; kingdom Metazoa; phylum Chordata; class Mammalia; order Primates; family Indriidae; genus Avahi; species Avahi laniger. The sequence continues at coordinate 26,061 of CAUYSK010048241.1, forward strand.
ACTGTTTTTTGTAACTGCAGCTGTGGGGATAGAACTTTGGGCCAAAAAAAAAAAAAAACTGTAAAATCACAGTTCTTATCTCTTTCATGTGCAGATTTTTGAGATTAAACTCTCTTCCAGCTTCTGTTTTTGGATGCTTTACAGTGTCTTTTTCTTTTTAAATCTAGTTTTTATAACTGTTTTCTCCTCTGGGTTCATATGACTTCACTCCTTTGCTGTGATCAGAAGTAAACCACCCCCCAACCCATTACTGTCATTTTAACTGGGTCCCCTAAGAAGGAAAACAATAACGCATGCACTTCAGTTGTTAGCTCTTAACTACCTACGTCTCTCATCCTTATCTCTGTATTTACAATGCTCCAACACACTAGTAGCCACTAATAGCCAAATGTAAAGAGGTCTATTTTCAGGTCTCTATCACACCTGACTCCTTCTCCACTGTCTTAAATACCATGAATGGCTGATGGTGACCAGTTTCCATCTCCAGCACCAGCATCTCTCCTAACATTTTTTAACTGTCTGTTCATCACATCACTTCCAGCTCTCTGAGAGAGCAGCTATTTCAAAGACATGAAAAATATTTGGATAACAGACCACCAGTTTCATCCCTGAGGTCCCTAAAAAGCCTCAAATATGCTTCGGGCCATCAGTGAACCATCTATAGGACTCTTTATGATGAATATGTGAAGTTTTACTAATTTTCTCATTCTCCTTTTATAAGAGTGGATCCAGCCTTCGTGGAGTCTGAATCTTACACAATTTGGAAGGTCTTTTTTTTAAAAAGTGCAAAATTATGAATATAAAGTTGCTAGGGTCCCTCCCAGACATTATTCAAGCAAAGGTTCCCGACTCTCAAGTTTTAGTAGCTTCTAAACCTACTCCTTCTGCTTATTACAAGTTCTGAGAGAGTAAGACTGTCCTGTATACACAAATAACTTCACATAAAGGTTTTCATACATGTGTGTACGATCTCCATCAAGATTTGAATTTTTGATACCACAGGGTATTCATAAATGTTTATTAATTGAATTAACTAGCTTTTAAATAATTTTAAGTCTTATAGGTTTCCTGTTTTAGCAAAATCAAACTAATCATGCACCAATATATACTTCTGCCTATGAGCAAATATTTTGCTGGAATTGGCTTATATTCAGTTGTTCCAGAAGTTTTGAATCATTAGCCATGACTGGCTGACTGAAAGTGTAGTTTCATTTAAATAAAACACACTGCTATGACATCCCCCCGAATGGAACCTAAAAGTGTTTTGTTTTTTTTGTTTTTTTTAAGAGACAGAGTGTCACTCTGTTGCCCTGGGTAGAGTGAGGTGGCCTGATCATAGCTCACTGCAACCTTGAACATCTGGGCTTAGGTGATCCTCCCACCTTGGCCTCCCAAATAGCGGGGACTACAGGTGTGCACCACCACACCCAGTTAATTTAAAAAATTTTTTTTTGTAGAGGTAGGTCTTGCTACGTTGCCCAGGTGATGTGGAACTCCTGTCTTCAAGCGACCCTCTCACCTCAGCCTCCCAAAGTGCTGGGATTACAGGTGTGAGCCACTGCACCTGGCTCAAATGTGCTTCCATCTCATCTTAATCATACTTGGCCAATTTAGCCTTCCCCTCAATCAACTTACTCTCCCCACCCCTTAACTGTGGAGTAAATTTACATGCTTTTCTATCTTAAAGTGATTTATTAGGGTCCATTTCTGCTGAAGCTGCTCTTCGCTAGGCAACTGTCAAGAATTGAGGTCCACAAATTTGCAATAAACCCTGAAGATATGACCACAATTTCAAACATGAAATAATTATTTGCTGCCTCCCTTAAAGTTACAATTAGCCATGTAACTTTGTAGTAAGAAAATTTATCTTTTGTCAGAGACACACCACCAAGTTTTTAGCTCAAAGAACAATACTGAGGAGGACAATCTAGCTTTAGAGGGCGACTACAGATCTACTGTCAGTCAGAAATACTACGTATAAGTCATAATAATTAAGGCTTGATCATTACTGACAAATTACCTCGTAAGAAGAGTGGCGGGGGAGGGGGAGTGGGGAGATGGTCAAAAGATACAAAATTTCAGTTAGAAGGAATAAGTTCAAGGGATCTATTGTACAAGTTGACTATAGTTAATGATAATGTACTATATTCTTGGAAATTGCTAAGAGAATAGATTTTAAGTGTTCTTACCACAAAAATGATAAGTATGTGAGGTAATACATGTTAATTAACTTGATTTTGTCTTTTCGAAATGTATACATATTTCAAACATATTGTATATGAACACGTATAAATTTTTTTATTT
>CAUYSK010048242.1:0-28245 GCA_963575035.1 Avahi laniger
TGAGCAAGAGCGAGACCCCATCTCTACCAAAAATAGAAAGAAATTAATTGGACAGCTAAAAATATATATAGAAAAAATTAGCCGGGCATGGTGGCACATGCCTGTAGTCCCAGCTACTTGGGAGGCTGAGACAGTAGGATCGCTGGAGCCCAGGAGTTTGAGGTTGCTGTGAGCTAGGCTGACGCCACGGCACTCGCCCCAGGCAAGAAAGTGAGACTCTGTCTCAAAAAAAAAAAAAAAAAAAAATCAGACATTCAGAATTCTTGATTCTGTTTCTAGGCAGAGAGATTTGCCTAATTCTGCAATAATATTACATTATTTTATTTTTACTATTTTCTACAACTGTATAATCTATCTTGATATTGGGAATGGAAAGTCAGGTGGTGGAGATTCTGTATATGCTGATTATAGACTCTTTCCCCCGCCCCTTAAATTGTGGGGGAAAATCTTATGCATTTTTTCTTCAATAATAACATTAGGATAAGCTTTTTAGATTCTATAAATAATAATGCTGGATTTTGCTTGAGAATTATAGCTTAAATGCAGGAACATTGGCATTTTTAAAGTATATGTGATATTTTGGTACATGCGTACAATATATAATGGTCAAATCAGGGCATTTATAATATCCATCACCTCAAACATTTATTACTTCTTTTTTGGGGGGAAGCATTTCAACTCTTCTAACTATTTTGAAATATACAATAAATCACTGTTAACTATAGTCACCCTACTGTGCTATCAAACATTAGAATTTATTCCTTCTAACTGTATGTTTGTACCCATTAACAAACCTCTCTTCATTGCCCCCCTCCCTTACCAGCCTCTAGTTACCATCATTCTACTTTCTATTTCTGTGAGATCAATTGTTTTCATTTTTAGCTCCCACATATGAGTGAGAACATGCAATATTCATTTTTCTGTGCTTGACTTATTTCAGTTAACATAATGACCTCCAGGTCCATCTATATTGCTGCAAATGATGGGATTTCATTCTTTTTTTATGGCTGAATAGTATTCCATTGTGTACATATACCACATTTTCTTCATTCATCCGATGATGGGCACTTAGGTTGATTCTGTATCTTGGCTGTTGTGAATAGTACTGCAATAAACATGGGGTGCAGGTATCCCTTTGATATACTGATTTCCTTTCCTTTGGATAAACACCCAGTAGTGGGATTGCTAGATCATATGGCAGTTATATTTTTAGTTTTTTGAGAAACCTCCATACTGCTTTCCATAATGGATACACTAATTTACCTTCTTACCAGCAATCTATAAGAGTTCCCTTTTCTCATTGCCAACATTTGTTATTTTTTGTCTTTTTGATAGTAGCCATTCTAACTGAAGTAACCGAAGTGATATCTCATTGTGATTTTGAATTGCATTTCCCTGATGATTAGTGATGTTGAGCATTTTTTCATATACATGTTGGCTATTTGTTTGTCTTCTTTTGAGAAATGTCTATTCAGATCCTTTACCCACCTTTTGTTGGGATTATTTTTTTTCCATTGTTGGATTGAGTTCTTATATAGTCTGAATATTAGTCTCTTGTCAGATGAATAGTTTGCAAATATTGTCTCCCATCCTACAGCTGTCTCTTCACTATGTTGTTGATTGTTTCCTTTGCTATGTAGAAGCTTTTTAGTTTAATTTAGTCCCATTTGTCTGTTTTTGTTTTTGTTGCCTGTGCTTTTGAAGTCTTAGCCATGAAATCTTTGCCCAGACCAGTGTCTTGAAGCATTTCCCCTGTGTTTTCTTCTAGTAATTTTATAGCTTTGGGTCTTACGTTTAAGTCTTTAGTCCATTCTGAGTTGATTTTTGTGTATGGTGAGAGATAGAGGTCTGGTTTCATTCTTCTGGATATATGGATATCCAGTTTTCCTAGCACTGCCTGTTGAAGAGACTGTCCTTTCCCCAGTGTATGTTCTTGGTGCCTTTGTCAAAAATCACTTGGCTATAAATACATGGATTTATTTCTGGGTTCTCTATTCTGTTCCATTGGTATATGCGTCTGTCTGTTTTTAGACCAATATTGTGCTGTTTTGGTTACTATAGCTTTGAAGAATATTTTGAAGTTAGATAGTATGATGCCTCCAGCTTTGTTCTTTTTGTTCGGGATTGCTTTGGCTATTGGGGTCTTTTGTGATTCCATACAAATATCAGGATTGTTTTTTCTATTTCTGTGAACATTGTCATTGATATTTTGATGCATTGAATCTGTAGATTATTTTGGGGAATATGGTCATTTTAACAATATTAATCCTTCCAATCCACGAGGACAGGATGTCTTTCCATTTGTTTGTGTCCTCTTCAATTTCTTTCATCTGTGTTTTGTAGTTTTCCTTGCAGAGATCTTTTACTTCCTTAGTTAAATTTTTTCCTAGGTATTTTTTTTTTTTTTTGGTATCCATTGTAAATGGGATTGTTTTCTTGATTTCTTTTTCAGCTAGGTTTTTACTGGTATATAGAAATGCTACTGATGTTTGTATGTTGATTTGGTATCCTGCAACTTTACTAAATTCATTGATTAGTCCTAAGAGTTTTTTGGTGGAGTCTTTAGGTTTTTCTTTATATGAGATAATGTTATCTGCAAAGAGGAACAATTTGACCTCCTCTTTTCAAATTTGGATTACTTTTATTTCTTTCTCTTGCCCGATTGCTCTGGCTAGGACTTCCAGTACTATGTTGAATAAATGTGAAAGTGGGCATTCTTGTCTTGTTCCTGATCGTAAAGGAAAAAGCTTTCAGTTTTTCCTCATTGAGTATGATGTTAGCTGTAGGTTTGTCATATATGGCCTTTATTATGTTGATGTATGTTCCTTCTATGCCTAATTTGTTAAGAGTTTTTATCATGAAGGAATATTGAATTTTACCAAATGCTTTTTTCTGCGTCTACTGAGATGATCATATGGTTTTTGTCCTTCATTTTGTTGATGTGATATATCACATTTATTCATTTTCATATTTTGATACATCCTTGCATCCTTGGGATAAATCTCACTTGATTATGGTATATTATCTTTTTAATGTGTCGTTGGATTCAGTTTGCTAGTTTTTGTTGAGGATTTTTACATCTATTCTCATCAGGGATATTGGCATGTAGTTTTCTTTTTTTATTGTGTCTTTGCCTGGCTTTGGTATCAGGATGATGCTGGCCTCATAGAATGAGTTGGGAAGAATTCTCTTTTCTTCAGTGTTTTGGAATAATTTGAGAAAAATTCTTTGGTAGAATTCAGTTTGGTAGAATTCAGCAGTAATGCCATCTGGCCTGGGCTTTTCTGTGTTGAGAGACTTTTTATGACTGATTAAATCTCATTATTCATTATTGGTCTGTTCAGGTTTTCTATTTTTTCCAGATTCAGTCTTGGTTGGTTGTATGTGAATTAATTTATTCATTTCCTCTAAGTTATCTAATTTGTTAGCATATAGTTGTTTATAGTATTCTCTAATGATCCATTATATTTCTGTGGTATCAGTTGTAGTGTCCATATTTTCATTTCTGATTTTATTTATCTGAGTCTTCTTTCTCTTTTTCTTGGTTAGTCTAGCAAGTGGTTTATCAATTTTGTTTATTTTTTTAAAAAATCAACTTTTTGTTTCATTGACCTTTTGTATTTTTTTAGACTATTTTGTTTAGTTCTGCTCTGATCTTTATCATTCCTTTCCTTCTACTAATTTTGAATTTGATTTGTTCTTGCTTTTCTAGTTCCTTGAGGTAAATAGTTAAGTTGTTTATTTGAAATCTTTTTACTTTTTTGATGTAGGCATTTAATGCTATAAGCTTATCTCTTAGCACTGCTTTTTTTGTATCCCATAGGTTTAGGTATGTTGTGTTTCCATTTTAGTTCGTTTCAAGAAGTTTTCTGATTTTCTTTTCAATTTCTTCACTGACTCAATGGTTGTTCAGGATCATGTTTCTTCATTTTATGTATTTGTATAGTTTCCAAAAGTTCCTCTTGTTATTGATTTCTAGTTTTATTCCATTGTAGTCTGAGAAAATACTTGATGCTATTTAGATATTTTTAAAATTTGTTGAGACTTATTTTGTGATCTAACATATGGTCTATCCTGGAAAATGTTCCATGTGTTGATGAAAAGAATTTGTATTCTACAGCTGTTGGATGAAATATCTGTTAGGTGTATTTAGTCTAAAGTACAGTTTAAATCTAATGTTTCTTTGTTGATTTTCTGTCTAGATTATACAATGTTGAAGTACTCAACCATTATTATATTGGAGTCTATCTCTCACTTTACATCTCATAATATTTGCTTTATATATCTGGGTGCTCTGGTATTAGGTGTATGTATATATTTAGAATTGTTATATCCTCTTGCTGAATTAATGATCCCTTTATTATTATATAATACCTTCTTTGTCTCTTTTTACAGTGCTTGACATAAAGTCTGCTTTATCTGATATAAGTATAGCTCTTCCTGCTTGTTTTTGGTTTCTAGTTTGCATGGAATATGTTTTTCCTTCTATTCACTTTCAGTCTATATGTCTTTTATAGGTGAAGGGAGTCTCTTATAGGCAGTATAAAGTTGAGCCATGTTTTCTTTTTCTTTTCTTTTTTCTTTTTTTAAAAGACAAAGTCTCATTCTGTTGCTCTGGCTAGAATGCAGTGGTGTCATCTTAGCTCACTGCAACCTCTGACTCCTGGGCTCAAGTGATCTTCCTGCCTCAGCCTCCAGAGTAGCGGGGACTACAGGCGTGCACCACCATGCTGGCGAATTTTTTCTGCTTTTAGTAGAGATGAGGTCTTGCTCTTGCTCAGGCTGGTCTTGAACTTCTGAGCTCAAGCAACCTTCCTGCCTCAGCCTCCCAGAGTGCTAGGATTACGGGCATGGGCCACCACACCCAGCCCCAAGTCATGATTTCTTAATCCATCCATCCAGCATATATATTTTAAAGTGGGAGATTTAATTTGTTTACATTTTAAGTTTGATAGTTGAGGCGTTATTCCTGGCAGTTTGTTAATTGTTTTCTGGTTGTTTGTATATCCTTTTTTCGTTTCTTCCTCTCTTGTTGTTCATCATTGTGGTTTGGTGGTTTTTTGTAGTGGTAACGTTTGACTCCTTTCTCTTTCTCATTTGTGTATTTGCTCTACCAATGAGTTATACATTTTCTTGTGTTTTCATGATGCTAGATGTTGTCCTTTTGCTTTCATATGTATGACTATCTTAAGCATTTCTTGTAGGGCTAGTCTAGTCTGTTTTTGCTTGCTTGGGAAAGATTTTCTTTCTCCTTCATTTTTGAAGGGTAGCTTTGTTGGGTGTAGTATTCTTGGTTGGCAGTTTTTTTCTTTCAATACTTTGAATATATCATCCCATTCTCCCCTGACCTGTAAGATTTCTGCTGAGAAATCTGCTGGATTTAGTCTGATGGAGATTCCCTGATAAGTGACTTCACACTTTTCTCTTGCTGTTTTTAGAATTCTCTCTTTGTCTTTGACTTTTGACAGTTTGACTATATGTGCCTTGGAAAAGACCTTTTTTGGGGTTGAATCTACCTGAAGATTTCTGAGCTTCCTGTATCTGGATAGCCAAATCTTTTGCTAGACTTAGGAAATTTTCAGATATTATTTTGTTAAATAGATTTTCTATGCCTTTGCTCATCTCTTCATCTGGCACTCTCAGAATTTCAATATTTGGTCACTTTATGGTGTCCCATATGTCATGTAGGCTCTGTTCATTCCTTTTTATTCTTTTTTCTTTTTCTTTTTTTGTCTGACTGGGTTATTTCAAAAGATCTGTTTTCAAGTTCAGAACTTCTTTCTTCTGCTTGACCTAGTCTATTGCTGAAGTTCTTTATTGTATTTTTTAAAAATTTCATTAATTGAATTCTTCTTTTCCAATATTTCTCTTTGGTTCTTTTAAATGATATCTTTTTTTATTGAATTTTTTCATTCAGATTATGAATTGGTTTCCTGATTTCTTTGTATTGTTTACCTCTGTTCTCTTGTATCTCACTGAGTTTCTTTAACATGATCATTTTGTATTCTTTTTCAAGCATTTCATAAATTTCCTTTTGTTTGGGATCTGTTACCAGATAATTATTATGTTCCTTTGAAGGTGTCATATTTCCTTGTTTTTTCATGTTTCTTGCATTCTTATATTGATATCTGCACATTAGTTGTAACAGTTGCTTCTTCCAGTTTTATGCATTGATTTTTGTAGAGAAAGACGTTTTCCTATAGGTATATCGATAGTGTTGATTCACTAGGGTGTTTTGGCTTTGATTCAATGAGGAGGGGCCCAGTAGTATAGTCTCTGTATGATTTCTTTGGCTGTAACCAGTGTCAGTTGTGTCTTTGAGTTGTGTCTTAGACTGGTTGTTAGGGGAAGCTGTGGTGAGGTTTTGCTGGGGACAGGAACGCCAGGTTGGCTAGTCCTTGGATACCAGCGGTGGTGATGACAGGCAAGGTGGCCCTATCCTTAGACCCTCAGATGGTGTGTGCATGCACCAGTGGTGGTGGATGGGATGGATCAATCCCTGGGTCCCCGGAGGATTTGTGTGGGTACTGGCAGTGGCAGCAGTGGGTGGGGTGTGGCTGTTTTCAGGCCCCCCAATGGTACACATGGACACTGGCAGTGGTGGGTGGGACAGATCTATCTCCAGGTCCCTGGATGATGTGGGTAGGTGCTGGTGGCAGCAGCAGGCTGGGCAAGTCTGCTTTTGGGCCCCAGATGATGATGCGTGTGGGTGCTCATGGAGGTGGATGGGGCAGATCGATCTCTGTGTCCCAGGATGATGTGCGTGTGTGCTGGCGGCAGCTGTTACAGCTGGCGGCAGATCAATCCTCAGGTCCCCCAATGGTGCATGTGAGCACTGGCAGCAGTGGGTAGGGCAGAGCTGTTTTTCCCTTTTAAACAATATCTATCCATGTGATATTATCTGTTCTTTAATTGGAGTGCTTAATCCATTTACATTTAATATAATTATTGCTATATTTGGATTTAGTTTTGCCATTTTGCTATTTCAAAAATGATTTTTGCAGTCGGGCGCGGTGGCTCATGCCTGTAATCCTAGCACTCTGGGAGGCCAAGGCGGGTGGATCCCGCAAGGTCAGGAGTTCGAGACCAGCCTGAGCAAGAGCGAGACCCCGTCTCTACTAAAAATAGAAATAAATTAGCTGGACAACTAAAAATATGTAGAAAAAATTAGCCGAGCATGGTGGCGCGTGCCTGTAGTCCCAGCTACTTGGGAGGCTGAGGCAGGAGTATCGCTTGAGCCTAGGAGTCTGAGGTTGCTGTGAGCTAGGCTGACGCCACGGCACTCTAGCCAGGGCAACAGAGCCAGACTCTGTCTCAAAAAAAAAAGAAAAAGAGAAAAAAAAGAGGAAAAAAAAGAGAGGAAAAAAAAGAGACAAAAAAATAGAAAAAAAGAAAAAAAAGAGAAAAATAGAGAAAAAAGAGAAAAAAAGAGAAAAAAAGAGGACAAAAAGAGGGAAAAAAAGAGAAAAAAAGAAAAAAGAGAAAAAGAAAAAAGAGAAAAAAGAAAAAAAAGAGAAAAAAAGAGAAAAAAAGAGAAAAAAAAAAAGAGAAAAAAAAAAAAGATTTTGTTCTAGCAATTAACTTGCCTGAACTCAAAACTCTAAACTTTTTCCCCTGCCGTTGACAGCAGCTGAAATGTCCACTCAGCTATTTCAGCTTCCAGCTACTGTTTTATTTATTGAGCTACTTAGAATCTCCCTGGAACATGCATAGTTAAGCAGTAATCTGGTGATTTAGGGATATTTTATGTGCAGATTTAGGGCCTTACCCCTCTGTAATATTCTGCCTTCCAGGGCTTCTCACCTAATTTTCTATCTCTTCTGCCAACTCTAAACTCTGTCCTTAACACCTTGAACTGGTAAGATTGTGTTTTTCTGCCCCCATGAGCAGCACACAGATTAGGGACTGCCCTTCAGAAAAAGGCACAGATTCACGCCTCTCACCAAGTGCAGTTTTTGTCATTTAAGGGTCAACTCCCTTCCAGTTTCTGCCTGCTTTTGGTTGCTCTACAGTGCTTTTAAATAATTTAAAAATTATTTTCCCAGATTTTATAATTATTATCTAAAAGAGGGCTAGTATGACCAACCTACTCTGCCAGTATAGGCAGATGAAATCCATAGCTACTGATTTTTGGGCATTGATCTCGCATTTGCCCATACTAAACCAAATATCTTATTAATTCTAATATCGTTTCAGCTGTAAGTAATATTTCACTTTCTCATATTTATACCTCTTAATTATTTTCCTTGTCAAATTTCATTGTCCACAACTTGTAATACAAAGTTGGTGATGACACAGCAGGTACTCTTTTCCTGTTTTTTGACTTTAATGAGAATGCCTCCAATATTTCATTATGAAAGTACGATATTTTCTGTAGGCTTCCAGTAATTCCTGGTGAAAGGATTTTTCTTTTATAAATCAGGAATAAATATCAAATCCTTAAAATACTGTTTTTAGCATCTATCAAGATAAACATGTGATTTTGCTCCCTCAGTCTGTTTGTCTAGTTAATTACATTAGTGCATTTCCCAATGTTGAGGCATCCTCACATTCCTGCAATAAACTCTATTGGGTCATGATGAATTGATTTAAAAAATTATAATGCTCGATTTAATTGGGTAATAAATTATTTATAATTGTAAAAAAGTTTATGTTTACGACTGAGACTGGCCAAAGATTTCCTCTTTTGTTTTCATGATCTATTGCCATCCAGCTTTGACATCAGGTTTATGTCCATCTTCAGAATATGCATAGTCTGCCATTTTGATTAAATCTGCTATAACATCTCTCTGTAAGGTTTTTTAAGAGATTGGTGTGAAGCAGATAGTATTATCACCATTTTTTTGTTCAGGTGTGGTAACTGAGGCACACTGAGAATTATAGGATATCTAGGGTTCATAATATGTCAGTAACTAGCAAACTACTTTCAGCTTAATACTTATTTATGAAAATACTGCAAATATTTCTCCATTTTCTGGGGTTGGGAGAAGGGGAAAGCAATGGGCATCTAATTACTCCCCTCATCCTCTCCAGCTACTCTCACTAATATCTCTGTTTCTGTTTCCCTCTGTTTTCACTAGGCTGGGAGTTGTCTGTGAATGTAGGACCATTGGGTTTTCTATCTTCCTCTGACACTGGGAGAGTTTCTCGGAATGAAACAGATATGTGGCCTTGGTCAGGGGATGCTTTAACACCAAATCTGAAACTTGTTCAGAAGAGAAACACTGAGAATAGCATAAACACCATCTGTGCCAGGCATTCACCTGTTGTCCCTCATCTCTAAATCCACCTTCTTTCTGTACGTTTCCCTGTGACACTGGGGCTAGTCATCCTCAAAGTCGGCTTCCTGGACTCCTTTGTAGGCTTGCTTCCTGCTAGGGGCACCAGAGGGAGACGGGGAGGCAGGGGGAGAGCTTGCTGTTTTTGTTAGTGTTGCTTGCAGGTCCAGCAGTGCTTCGCCTGCAGCAGCACTTCCCTCCCCCCCAGCAGTGACAGTTGTCCTCTTCTTTCAGCACTGCTGGAACCAGCCTCACTGTACCCCCTCAGAGGTACTCGGCAGCAGCCAGGTGGTTCTACCCTCCTCAGAGGTTAGAGCCCCAGCTCCATGGAGTCTCTATGCTGGGCTTCTAGGTTCTTTTTTTTACCTCATTCTCTTCTTTTTGTTCCTTCAGCCCTGCAAGTGGTAGCTGCTTCCTGAAGTTATTTTTTCTAGGTGACATTTTGCTTTTTAAGTCTTTTAGTTTTGTTTTTTCAGCCCTCTAACACCTGTATAACCAATTTCCCTGTAATAAGTAAATTCCCTCTTGAAATGCCTAGTGTGGTTTTTGTTTTTCTGACTGGACTTTGACATAATGGGGGTCAGATCATCATATGCCAGCCCAGTAATACTTAATTATGAGAATAGTACAGTCGTTTCTTCTATTCCTCAAAGAATTATGGGATTGACTGTAGATGTCTTTGGCCTTGAATGAAGTGCTTAGTTCCTTGCCAATGGAAAAGAGGATTCTGATCCTCTATAACATACAGTAGGGTCATGATTAATTAAAGTATCATCTGTGGTTGCTTGGGAAGAAGTACCTATTGATATAGTTGGTTTTGGGGACCATGTGGCTGTTGCCTTTTATTATTATGGTAGTAATGGTGACAATAAGGACTGTGGGGTGGGGTGACACGACTGTACTGGAAAACTCACAGAAAATGATAAATTCAAGGCTTTGAAATCTAAGCTCAAGTCACATTCAGACCATTAGAGAACTCTTATGGCAACCCTAAAAATGTTCCTGATTTCTTATAAGATCAATATTATTAAAATCTGAGTCAGTGGGTTGCAGAATTATAATGCAAATTGAATGCAGAGAGTCACCAAATTATGTGACAATTAGGGCATTGGGACCAAGTGGGATTCTGAGACTTGGATTGGACTCAGATGATGCTGAGTGTCTAGAGCTCTCTGAGTGAGAAGGATCCCCTCTTCTTATGACAGAGAAGATTGACCTTTCCTTCTTGAAGACTATAATCACTTTATTTGAAGCAGTTGCCTTACGAAGGAATGCTGTTATCCTCAAGACCCATCCCCATTGTTCATTATTACCTAGTCTAGACCTAATCTAGAGTTAGAACTCAAAATGCTCAAGCAGAACAAATGCAGATTCTCACCTGGGGAGAAATTGCTCATATTTAAAAAAATGCAGGCTTTTGATGATTCATATTAGTAGAAACCCATGAAATATGTGTGAGAATAGATTCTAAGGGGGTTAGACTAAAAAGAACAGGATATAATTTTGTATTGACTATTGTATTAATTAGGATTAATATATTGATATGAGTATATTTACCAGGTATTCTGGATTTAATGGTTTAGCTGAAGCTAGAAATGGCTCTAATAGCTTGCTTGGATGGCTAATTTTGGACTCAGAGATGGCCTACATTCAATGAAGTTTGGTGCCAGAACTTCCCTAACATAATATATGGAAAGATTCCAAAAGCTAAGGCAGTAGGGGTGTTGGAATAGATTTTTGTGTGTGACCTGCACATCCACCCTCTTCTACATTCTTCAAGAAGTCCCAGAGGAGATCTCCTTCCCTAAAGCACTAAGAAATACATTAGTGGGGAAGATACTAGGATCCTTGACAAGCTCTGTGGTGTCTGTTCTGTGTAGCCCAGGAGTGATCATGGAAGATATTGGCATTGAAATGGACATAATATCATCTTTTATTCACCTTTCAATAATATCTCTCTGCCCCCTTTTATTTCATAAACACACATGTAGTTTTACTTTCCTTGAGCAAGAGGAATCATTAAAGGAGGTGAAAAGTGTTTACATTTCAGATCTCTATTATTTTTGCCACTGGCTGCTACTTTAGGAGAAGGGTGGGGGTGGGAATTTCAAAGATTGCTGAAGATAATAGCAGACAAGGGCCCAGGTATTCTCAAACCCTAACTCTTAGTTACTTAAAATAAAAATGAAAAATGGGGGCAATTACATAAGAAACTAAGATATTGTGTTATCAGTTAGGACTGCCATTTTTCCAGTTATTCCAGGACCTATAACTCCATCAGTGATGTCCTTTATAAAATTTCAAATTAAGTCACCAGAATTGAGATAGAGAAAGCAGTTAATTTTATCGCTCTTTAGAGAAACTACATTGGATTTTTTTTTGAGAGCCAAGCTATTTCACTGATAATTTTAATGGAATGAGTTGTGTGTTCTCAGAATTATTAAAACATTATCGATTTACTGAAGTGTGTTACCTTACCACTGATATGGTAATAATTTGTTTTCTAGATTGAAAATAAGAAGTCACTTCTAAAAGAAAAAGAAAATTTGTGATAGTCTGGAGGAGAATGTATCCTGTGGCAGATCCATATATATATGAATTTTTAAAAAATCCAATACAAACTTTTTCTTGCCTATAAATGCACCAAACCCTGGTTAGTACATTTAGCTCTTGCTGATTAAATAGATGACTAAACGCTTAACCATCACCATCTGTGAGAATATGAATGCTTGTCTTGAAGCTTGGCATGTGTCTTGAAATCCTGCATATCATCACTTTCTCATCCTTACAGCCAGGCCAGGGCCTGACCTTGTAAACCTAGGGCACCAGGGGAAGAAAGTACCAGCCAGAGGATACAAAATCATAGTATGTTTGTCTAAGGAGAGGGAGTCATTAACTCATGTCAGATGATTTTCTTTTCATTATAGGTTAATCATTGGATCTCCCTACTTTTCTCGAACTTGTATGGGGCTAGCCGGCAGCTTCCTGTATGAATGGGTTGTATAGGAATCCTTTCATTTTCTCCCCCAAATCTGTGCTCAAACCATCACTTTTAAGCATTTGTTGAATGGATCTTAGGGGTGTCCATGTTCCCTTAGAAATTTAACCCCCTAAAAGGTATGAAGAGATTTATCCAAGTAGAAGATAAAGTTAAAGGACTTCAGCGCTGTGATGTGTCACCTCCCCTCCCACTCGGGTTGCAGCTGGAACACTGTCAATGTTCACTTTCCCACCCTTCCATCTCCTTTTTACCCCCAACCTTGGCAAACATGGAAGTGAATATAGCACTGATTCTTCAAATTTTTGATCTCAAGATCACTTTGCACACTTAAAAATTATTTAGAATCCTAAAGGGCTTTTGTTTGTGAGGATTATATCTATTGACAGTTCCTGTATTAGAAAGTAAAATTAGAGAAATTGAACAAATATTTATTTACTTGTTTATTTATTTATTTTTTTGAGACAGAGTCTCACTGTGTTGCCCAGGCTAGAGTGCCGTGGTGTCAGCCTAGCTCACAGCAACCTCAAACTCCTGGGCTCAAGCAATCCTTCTGCCTCAGCCTCCCGAGTAGCTGGGACTACAGGCATGTTCCACCATGCCCGGCTAATTTTTTCTATATATTTTTAGTTGTCCGATTAATCTCTTTCTATTTTTAGTAGAGAGGGGGGGTCTCACTCTTGCTCAGGCTGGTCTCGAACTCCTGAGCTCAAACAATCTGCCCGCCTCAGCCTCCCAGAGTGCTAGGATTACAGACGTGAGCCACTGCACCCGGCCGGGAAATTTTTAAAAATCTAATACTATCGAGATTGAAGCGAAACATTAGAGGGAATTTTGAGTCTAGTCCCAGAAGATAGGGAATGAATGAGGTAACTAACTCAGAACAGAACGTTTATTTTTCTGTTGTTAAAGTTTTGTATTGTCTTTGTCTGTATCGGATCCAATTTAAGACAATTCTTTATAGTTACAAGAGTGGATGTTGGATTATTCTTCTGTGCTTGGAGTTGAGGGTGTTATCAATAATATGGGCTTCCTTTTAGGTAAAGAGATGGTTTCTTTGAGAAGAGAGCATGAGGGTGGCATGGTCCCCTTTTGGTTGAACCCGGAAGTGCTTGAGTACACTGAATATACTCTTTCTTCTGAAGAGATCTCCATATTCCCAGACATAGCCCACAGCTTCCCTCACACAGTAAGAGGTGGGACTTGGTTTTCCTGCTGTCTGCGGAAGGACTGAACCAGAACTAAAGTCCAGTAGTTACAACTTCCTCCTACCTCTCAGGAGTTCCTTTTCAAATTCCTCCAGAAATTCCTTAAAAGTTAGCTCTTCTGCAGGGTTCTTCCTAGCTCTGCTTCTCTTCTTATGTTATATATGTCAGGATTTCCAAAACTATTGAGAAAGAAATGAAACTTTTTATCTGAGGAATGCAAGCCCCTTTAAATGATCAGGCCTACAGAGGCACTGAAATGTGCCAGCAAAACACCATGACTCATACCCTATCATTCAAAGATGTATAGCCAATCACTGATCAATGTTATTTCTATAAACCAATGAGAATGCCTGACAGACAACTTTTGTAATCACCCCCACTCCTGATTTGTCCATTTTTCTTTAAATACTTGAGCCTCTTCTTTGTTTTCCAGGGCACCTCCCAGTATTTCCCGGGCTACCATTATCAACCTTGGCCCAAATAAGCTCTCTACCTATATTAATTTTGCTTCAGTTTCTTTCTTTAGGTTGACACTATGTTTAATTATTTGGGGAGCTCTGAGCTAAACATAGTAAAATAGGTTCCTTTCGCCAGGATTTCATATCTCAAAATCTTTTCTTGGCTAATGTTGTTTGAGAAGCTCCAGGAAGGAGGAATAGAATGCAGCATTTCACTAAACCCATTTCCTCTCTTTCCTCCAAACCCGTTCCGCTTGCAGGATTCCTTACGTTGCAGAATGGCCTCATCATACACAAAATTTCCCCAGCCACAAACTTGACATTTGTCTTGATTTATCTATTTTCTTTAAGCCCAGAATTCCCTCTGGATAAAATTAAGATTATGCCTTGATGTGATATTTATTTATTTGACAAATATTTACAAAACACATTTTATATACTATCTGGCTTTGGAAACTTACACTCTAATTGCAAGCACAGAATCCACATATATGAAAAGCTAAATAACAACCTTTAATAAGAGGTATCACCTTTAATAAATAAATATATATCAAAGATAATGCATATTATTGCAGGTTGAATAAGAACCATCTTTGTGGACTGAAGAGGTCAGGCGAGGATTCCAGGGAGGCACTATTCTGTTGCTTAGAAACAGCCTTGGAGAGGAGACATAATTTAAAATGGCTATCCAGAGAGACCCACAGAATGATCAAACTGGAAGATACATAAGCACGCATTTGCTAATACTCTCATTTTACATAGAGGAAACTGAGCTCCAAACAGACCAAGTGATGAACGATAAGCCACGTTCAGTCAGTATTTATTCAGTGCCCACTGCATGCAAGGCGCAGCATGGGTACATTTGTTCAAAAGAGCAAGTAAGGTGAGACGAACTATCAAATAGCACCAGTACTTGGCAAGAAACTCAACTTGTGTTGAAGCCTCCCAAGGGTCAGGCCTTTGGTGGAAAGGGGGTCAGACCAACTGTTAGTTGTGAACTGGGTTACTAGTTCCTCCATTTACCCTTGAAAAATAGAATGAAAATAGTGACTCACAGGGTAGGTAGGCACTAATCATTTCTGCTTCGTGAGTAATGAGGGCAGAAGAATTTACCACCACCTACAGTGTCCAGTCATACCCTATCTGAATATCCAGATAACCAGACAGGAAATTCTGAAGAAATATTTACAATGTCCACTCGAGGGAAGGTGACAAAGCCTGAATTTTTGTGAGGCGGAAACGCTGTGGTTGGTTTAGGGCAGTAGAGGTGGGAAGGCGGGAAGATCCTCACCATGAAGGATCATTTTTTTTCTTGACTTCTACTTGGGTTATATTTTTTAATGCTCCTCTAATAAATTCAGAGTAAGGGCATTCCAGGGTCCACAGTTCAGCATTAGGGTAAATAATAACACTGGGTTTTTACCCAGAAGAAGTTCAACAGGAAAAGCTAAAAGATTAGCGAGACTATGTAAAGATATCTGCCTGAAAATGAAAGCACACACATGAAGAAATTGTGAAGACAGGAAAAAAGTCACAGCTGTCGATAAAGTAAACAGGAACTGGCCTTTCAGTCCTAAGAGACCAAGGATTTCCAATTCTGGGATTTCTGAATACCTGACATCAGCTCGAATTAATCTATTCCTCATTGTTTATAGAATCTCCAAAGATGGTCCTGAAAGTAGCCTCATTTCCTCGGTTCCCCTGTTCGTGCCCGAGTGTATGTGTGCTCCCAGCACAGCTTGAAATTAGTGTATTTTTTCATCTCTGCCTTTAGTTTTTAAACAAGCAGGAAGAGATCCCAGGAGACTCGGATGGCCGGCCTGCTGCGCAGTGATGTCGGGTAGCCCGAGGCAGGTCTTCATTATCTTCTCCCCGCCTGGCTTAGCGTGCAAGGAACAACCTGCCCCTGGAGAGGAGTTTTAAAATAATAATATGTAGTGTGAAATTAGATCATAGATATGAAAGCTCTTCTTTGAAGTTAAAAAAATTTTCAGCCCACAAATGCACACTATTGATGTTATTTATTAATGAAACGTATTTGCTACTCCCTTTGTCAGGCTCCTAGGCAGATTTGCACGCATTCGTGTACAAAGACAATCATCACCATTATGGCTTATAGGATAATGTAGAAGTCTGATTGCTAAAACATACTAATACATACACAAATATACCTAGGAGTCCATGCATCACTCTCTTCTGCTTCACTGGCTACCAGAAGAAATTAAAAATTGGTATCAGCAAGAGACTCCCTTCCTTCCTCACAGGGTGAGAGACAAAGGAATGCGTGAGGGTAGGGGTGGAGGGTGTTCTTCCCTCTCCTGCCTGCTAAGTGTCAAAGAGGAGACGAGCTCTCAAAGGAGTCCTCCCAATCCAGCAATCACAAATTACTTGGCAAAGACCAGCTCATGAATAGGGTTAAATGTCTATAGATGTGTCAAACCTGGCATATCCCTAGAAACACAGAAAAGACTTTGGTCACAGCAATTTATTAACAAATAACCTAGAAGTACTGGACTCATATCTCAGTTTGTGTCTCATAACCTCTCCAGGGTGACAAAGCTGGTCTTGACCTAGTTCACAGGAGCCTCAGACAAGTGACTGAAGGAATTCCAAGACATGATGAACATCCCACCAAATGCTCTCCTTTCAGTAATATTGGCTGCCCATTTAGACCACAGCCTTCACAGCTTTCCATGGGGAGCAGATATGGGATTGGGGCTAAGAGAATCTGCACCCATGGGTCCTATGTGGGCACTGACTTTGACCATACTTGTTTGATTGATTTTATGGGAGATAAAGCCTGAGCCTTCTTTTCCAGAGCTATTTCTGGATTGAACAGTGAAAGATCAATAAGATCCATAGATAAGCACTCAGGCTTTAGCAGGTGACTTTGGGAAGGGCCACTATAGTGTAAGAAGATTCTGGGGTGAGTACTGGGGACAAGTAGCCATTTCCTCCATACAGGTAATGTCGGAGAGGTGACTCTGCTCCTTTTCTGTGTAAGGGAGCAGCCCCTTGATCCATGCAGGGCAGAAGGCACTTTCCAAACTCCATCTAGGACAGCATGATATTCTATGTGGCCCCTGGTATCTATAAAGCAAGAAATGACTCAGATAAACTACTTGAATGCGCAAGAAGCAGGAAGAATTGGCACTTAATAGAAACCACAGAGGCAGCCTAGGTTCACATCAAACAAGAATCCAATCTGCTCGCTAAAGACAAAGGTACTGAGTGAGCACAGAAAGGTGGCCCTTTGATGAATGTCGTTTGAGCCATGTGTTGAGAATTATCTCATATCACGGACTCTTTGTGCAAACTCTCCATCATTTTAAATATAGGTTTTTTATTGAATGCTACAAAATAAAATCTAACGCGGATCAGTGAGTAACTCATGTGGTTTCTCAGGGAGGGGTATCAGTAGGACTTACGTCACTAATATAATCATAATCACTCCCTCTAAGGATTAAATTTATCCCTTTGGCAAAGGCTCAATGAATTGCAAAGAAAAAAAAGTTCGATATAATGATGTCTTCTAAACCAAAAGACTTGTTGAAAATTCACCTGGGTTATGTAGCTCTTTCTAACAAGCTAAAACATTGCTTTCATGCCATACTGTTTATTGTCATGGGAGCTCACAGACTGACGGGGGCTTTCTGCGTTTTATTCACAAAGCATAAAATTGAGGACAAGCTCTGTGTAGTGAGTTTTAGATCAGACACGTGGGGGCAGCAGTGAGCTGAAAAGGAACACAAACAATAGCGACCCCTTTGAGCTGGAAAGTTTGAATCTAGAAATTGAGATGCCTGGCTAGTTCTGCTTACAATCATTTATACCAAACAGAAACACCTTTTTAAACCCTTAAAATTAAATGGTAGAGGAAGTCACTCTTCCAGTATGTATGTTCTGTTCCCCATTAGCGCTTAATTTTCTAATTTCTCTAATGTTTTGCTTTTTCTATTGATAATTTTCTTTTTAAATCTATTAAGGAGTTTGATCATGTTAAAGCTGAGACGCTTCTTCCCGACCAGCCCAAGTCGAAGCCCAGGGAGTGGAGGCGAGATATTCCAGCCCACAGGCACAGAAAGCACGCTCTGTGCAGCGCCGAAGGTAACAAGGGCTGCCTTTGTGGAGAGCCCACTTTGGCCCAGAGCTGACAACATTGTTAGAGCAAATTGGTTTCCAAGGGCTCCTTTTTATAAAATGGGGAGGACACAGTGGCACTCCCTCTTCCTCTCCAAAGGCGGGTTTGTTTCATCCCTGCCTTTTCCAGCATGGCACAGGCAGATAGCCCATCTCTGGACAGCACGATCCGCCGGTACCGGTTTCGCTTTCGCTGCAGGTAGGAGAGTCTGTAAACAAAGGTACCACAGCCAGCCCATCTGTAACCCCCAAATGAGGGGGCGTTTTTACGGAGGGCAGGCTGGTCCACCTGCGGGGGCTGTTGGAGAATGACACCCTGGAGAAAGGGAGAAAGGAAGGGCGGATCTAGGCTCACTCCCCACGTGGCCCAGAAGAGCCCCATGGGGGTGGCCAGGACAGCCCCTCTCCCTGTGCCTGACAAGAGGCCCTTTGTCAGGCTGTCAGGCAGGGTTTTATTTTTAGACTCGGCCAGGGCTGCCCTCCTGCTCTGGGCTTTCCCTCGCACAGCCGTTGCTTCTGCTTTCCAAAGCCCTGCCCTCCAGGTGCTGTGCTTCCCTGTGCTTTTGTTTGCCTGGACAAGTTGGAAGAGTGATGGTAACTTTAAGGAGAGGGGATAGGGGAAGGTTGCAGCCCCCAGACAGGCTCCTAAGCACTCCCTTGCCCAGTCTGGGAGCAGCTTGCCTTCCCCCATCACACCTTGGGCCTCCAGGCCAGGCATTTTTAAAACCAAACAACCCAGGGTCCCCAGGATAGGTAGCCTCACTGTACTGAGCATCCTTAAATGCTGGGCCCTCTGTCACTGCTCTCTCTGAGTGTCAGACACTTTACCCAGCCCAACCTGGAGTCAAACCCCAAAGCCACTCCTACACCACGGGCCTCTCTGATAAAAGGGTTTTTTGTATGCTTTATATTCTAGGTAGTTTCTTTCATTCACCGTAAAAGAAATATGTATTTGCTGTAGCATTTCCATCCAGCTTGACTCTGTAAACAAATCTAGGCATAATTTTACCTTTCTGATTTTTTTTAACATAGTTGGGGCCATACTGGATGTGTGACTTCAAACCTCTGCCTGTATATTTAAAATCTGCACGGAAGGCCAGGCGAGGCGGCTCACGCCTGTAATCCCAGCACTCTGGGAGGTCGAGGCAGGAGGATTGCTTGAGCTCAGGAGTTCAAGACCAGCCTGAGCAAGAGTGAGACTCCGTCTCTACTAAACAGAGAAAAATTAGCTGGCTGTGGTGGTGCACACTAGTAGTCCCAGCTGCTCAGGAGGCTGAGGCAGGGGGATTGCTTGAGCCCAGGAGTTGGAGGTTGCAGTGAGCTATGATGACACCATTGCACTCTAGCCAGGGTGACAGAGTGAGACTCTGTCTGAAAACAAACAAACAAACAAACAAAAACCTGCACTGAAACAGACTATCTGTGGAGAGTAGGACTGGGGAAATTAGGCAGTTTTGCTTTTTTACTTTCTACTTTTCTAGATGGTTTAATCTTTTCCCAAGAAATGAATGATTTTTGTAATGTACAAAAGGAAAGAGGACAGCTCTGCCTAAAGCCAGAGTCATTGCTATGTTGTACATGCCTCAGCCAGGACTTGACACAGCGGGCGGGTCCTCTGTTCTGTGCTTAAAACCGCACTGAAACTCTTGCTCCTACTGCTGTGGTCCCTTAGCTAAAAGAGTTCGAAATGGCTGTGGTGTTTCTGGATGCCTATTTTTGAGGAGCAGGCTGAGAGCTGCTTCCTCTGCCCAGTGTGCCCCTACCCCAACACACACACACACACACTCTTTCTCTCTCTCCCCCTTTTTCCTCTTTTTCAGACACATGATGCTGTCAGGCCCAAGAATTGACAAGGAAAGAACTCAACACAGACAGGACCGCTCAGAGAAACAATAAGTCCACATATTATACAACACTCTGAAAAGCAAACTGTCAGGAGACTGGAAGAGAACTGGCTGTTCTTTATTTTTATTAACACTTTTGTCCTGTATTTGCATTCTCTCTTTCCATTCAGCTTCTGCTGTGGTCTCAATGTTTGCGTCTCCCCAAAATGCATATGTGGAAAGCCTAATCCTCAAGGTGATGGTATTAGGAGGTGGGCCTTTTGGGAGGTGATTAGGTCCGTCAAGAATGGTGTTAGTGCCCTCGTTAAAAAGGCAGGAGGAAGCCTGTTTGCCCCTTCAACCATGTGAGGACACAGAGAAGCGGCCATCCATGAGAAAGCAGCTTTCATCAGACACCAAATCTGCCAGCGCCTCGATCTGGAACTTCCCAGCCTCCAAAACCGTGAGAAGTAAACTTCTGTTGTTTGTGAGCCACCCAATGCATGGCATTTTGTTATGGCCCCAACAGACTAGGACAGATAAGCGCCTCCTTTACACCACCCCGTGCCTGGCTCTGGGCAGCTCCTGGGTTACGAAGGAGGGAGCCACAGGCCCTGCCTGGAGGACTACATGTTCCCTGCAGGACACGGGGACATGACGAGCTTGCAGTGCGGTGGGCAGTGGGCAGAGGAGGCCAGAGCAGGCAGCCGGCCTAGTTCAGCCCACGTCAGGGAAGGTTCTCGGGAGGAGATGCCTGTATCTCAAAGGACCCGCCGGCCTAGTAGAGGAAACAGGAAATGATAACAAGGTCCCTCTGCTCCTGAGTTTTTCTACACATCGTGGTCAGCTCTGAACCTTTCGCAGGCAGCAGCTCACTGGATTCTCACAGCCCTCTGGGGCAAGTGCTGTTAGCATTCCCATTTCAAAGCAGAGGCCCCTGCGGCACAGAGGGCTGAGGACTGCCACCAAGGCCACACTGGGAGTGTGTGAGTGGTATAGCCAGGATTTGAACAGAGGCCCTCTGGCTCTAGAGCCCCGCTTCTAACCCCTGGATGATCCTGCAGTTTGGGCAACTCAGGGAGTGAAAGGGGCGTCTGGAACACAGGGTTGCAGGAGCCGGGGTGGAGAGGTGGACGGACAGCCACGTCCTGCTGAGGTGCCTGAGTCTTGTCCTGAAGGCAGTGTGAGGGTTGACAGTAAAGGTGTGTCCTGATCAGGTTGGGGTTCTAGGTAGAAGTGTGTCTTTGGAAGAAGGATTGGTGTGGCCAGAGTAGAGCGACAGTGAGGTGGCCCTGATGGGACTCTAACGGAGGGAGGAGGAGTAAAGGTGGGTGGGAAGGGCGACCAGTGTGAGCACTGTGGAGAGGGACGCCCGGCACCCAGCACCTGGTGCAGGTGACCGGCTGGAGAGTGGCTCCTCTCAGGTTTACTGAGAACACTGGAATGAGAGCAGGCGTAAGAGGTAAGAGAAAGGGGCGGATGCAGTTCCGGTGCCTGTGGGGATTCCACGGGAGATAAGGGCTCTAATTAGGTCAGTGGCTGGAGGAACGGGAAGAAGGAGGCGAGTGCTGGCCATCACCTGGCCAGCACTCAGGGGTCTGCAAACTCGTGTGGGGAAAACTATATCTTTATTTTCACTTTCTTCCTACTAGAGTTTATCATCTTCTTCAATTATTAATGTAAGAAAATGAAATGACTATAGTAACATTAGCAACATCTGTGACTTTGTCATCAATAGAAATCACAGATTTTTCACATCACATTTCAGGTGTTGCAGATATTTCCAGGTGTCACTTGTGTCTCTCATGACTTAAAAATGATATTAGCTAGACCTGATACTGGATGTGAGTATTTAATACTGTATTAGCACATTATTACATGTGTTCACATATCAAACTTTTATAATTTTGGAAACTGTATTTCTAAAAAAGTTTCCTTTGAAATCCTTTCAATTTTTATTTTATGTATTACAAAGCATTATTCTGAGAAGCAGTACAAAGTCTTCATCAGACGCCAAAAATTTTAATGAGACCAAATGAAATCTTAGGAACACCTGATTTAAAAGTAAAATAAATTTACACTTGTTAATGTTTGGAGGTGGAAGGGGGAAAACAAGAAGACACCATGAACACCTGGCTGAGCGCCCGAGTGATTGATGGTAACACCTTGCACCCTGGAGGACACAGGGGAGCTGGAGACGGTGACAAGGAGTTCACCTGGGAAGATGTCGGGTGTGCGAAGCCCACGGGACAGCAGCTGAGCTGTCCAGTGCAGAGCTGGCAGTACGGCCACAAAGTTCCAGAGCGACCACGGGAATAGAAGTCCCATTTCAGAGTCAAATGCACAGACTTATTACAAAATAAACAAGCATAGCCAGGAAGAGCATGTGAAATGCGAAGATTAAGAGGGCTGAGCCTGAGGGACTGAGAGAAGTGGAAGCAAAAGAGACCACGATGGGGTGATGGGGTGAAGGGGAGGGAGGGCAGCCGGGAGAACTGGCACTGTTGGAGCAGGGGAGAGGGGACTCGAGAGGGAGAGAGTGGTGTCAGCGTCTCTGACTGAATTGGAGGAGGACAAATCCAAGCCCTTGAGTCAGGCAGCATTGCCGCCTGAGGACAGCTCCCCAAAACTGTAAGAAACCGGATCTCAGGGATTTGGAGTTAATCAGCTGGAAACAAGATAGTAGAGGTGGTGAGTGTGGGCTACTCTTTGAAGACATTTCTGTAATGGAGGGAGAGCGGGGAGTGGGGATCACGAAGCCTCCAAACAGAGGGAGGCAGGAATGGGGTGGGGCAGGCGGACTGGAGCAGAGGACCACTTGGGGCAGGCAGGGTCAGTGGGGACGCGGTCAGGACACACGTGAGGGAAGCAGCAGGCCCATTTGTTCTTTGATGAGAGATTTCAAGTGGAAATGAATGTGTGGTTAAGTCTGGATAAGAGAAGAAAACCTGAAGGCATCCCTCCATTCCTGTTTCCTCTAGACAGAGGTGGGTCCAGAGCTTGTGCGGTGAAATGTATGCAGTTTGGGATAAGGGCCTGTTTAAGAAAAAGAATGCAAAATTTAGCAAATCAAAATTAGGGATAAAGAATGAGAAATCACACAAATTATAAATTTTTAAAAAGCAGATAATTAACACCAACCTTATAAAATTCAGAAAATAATACAAGATTTATATTAATCAATTGACACACTGCTATAATACTTTTTTCCTACATTTTTAGTTATATATGTTTATCATCTCTAAATGCAATGATTTGGTAATATTTTCTAAAGTGAGATTAGAAGGATAATTCAATATTTCTTCTAATGTGGTTGGTTGAATTTTGTTTCTTAATATTGATGGTTCGGATGCATAAAGCTTGTGACTTCACAGAGCTTGCTGCTCGTAGAAATCCTACAATTCTATCCCACATGATTTTCATTAAGAAGAAAAAAATGTATGATGCATACATTATATTAGTCAGCTCAGGCTGCTGTAACAAAATACCATAGACTGGGTGGCTTAAACAACATTTATGTCTCACAATTCTGGAGGCTGGAAGTCCTCAAGATCAAGGTGGAGTTCTGCTGAGGGCTCTCCTGGCTTGCAGACAGGTGCCTTCTTGCTGTATGTTGACATGGGGTGGGGGGAAGAAAGAGAGAGAAGCTCTAGCTCTCTGATCTTTTCTTATAAGGACACAAGTCTCATATGAGAACTCAACCCTTATGACCTCATCTAAGCTGAATTACTTCCCAACACCTTGTTTCCAAACACCATCACATGGGGGGACAGGGGTTCAGCATATGAATTTGGGGGAACACAAACATTCAGTCCGTAACAATGCATTTATAATTATAAATGCTGCATTATCTATTAAGTGCCTGAGAGGGAAAGACTCCTGTTTTGACTGTGTCCTGAGAACCAAAACTTCCACTTACCCTTTTATACATCAAAGGATTACAAGAATTTTCCAGAAACTAACTCTGGCTCTATACATTTTGAACCCTGTTTTCAGCTTTATCTCATGCCTCTGCTGCCAGGCTCCATGGGGCACATTCCTGTCACCATGTCCTACCCTGCACCTGGTGCACAGGGGCACTGAAAGTCCTGGGAGCTGCTTCCACACCAGGGTGACCAGCAGTAATTGAAGCTGAAACAGAAGTCAGCAAATCACATAGATATTCCACCACTAAAACCAAACGAAGGGCCTCTCCAACCCAACATCATCTTAGTTGGGTCTCCAAGTGCCCATGGTCACCCCAGTGTCAGCTAACATAAGAAAACGGGTGGCATCTCAACCAGTTGTGATTAAAACATCACACTTTTGTATATTTGATAGAAGCACCAAAGGAACACATTGATAGGGCCTTTCTCAGGGCCCTCGAAGGGGCCGGCAAGTGAGGGGCTTCGCCTTCATGGTGAATCCACCTCTGCCTCTAGGGCACCAGCTGTGAATGTGTGGGTTCTGGTAAAAACACTATTTGCAATAAAATAGTAGTTGACAATTACACAGTGCCTACCAGGGGAAAGACCTTGTGTGTGTTAAGTCACTTAATCCTTATAACAACCCTGTGATGTTGGTGCTATGATAATCCTCACTTTACAGGTAGGGAAGGGTAGCTAACTTTCCCAGGGTCACACATGTAGTAATTCCCAAACCTGGGATTTGAACCCCAGCAGCCTGGGTCATGCTTGCACCCAGTGCATGCCCATAGCAGCCCGGCATCCTCTGCCCCCATTCCAGGACACTGCAGTCCCCCCATCACCTTCCAATATAGTAGATATTTTACTGATTTGCTATTTTCTGTCCCTTGTTACTAAAACAAAGACTCTGAGGGCAGAGCTGTTTGTTTTGTTCACTGCTGAAGTGCCAGCACGTAGAACATAGTAGGTATGTAGCAAACCTTTTGTGATTACCTTAAACTCTCTAATTCTCCTCCCAGGAAGTAATCTATTTGAAAAACTGCAAAAGAGAATGAATGTAAGAGGGAAGAAACACACACACAAAATGGGAAAAATGTCGCCCACATGAAATCCAGGGGGAAATAAACTGTTGGATACATTTTGAAGAAGGTAGTCAGCTCTGCCATAAGTGTCGGTGAATCATAGTCCCACATGTCTCAGATCAGGTAAACCGTAGAGAGAACCAACTAGGAATGATCAAAAAATTTCAGATGACCTTGAGTGCCCAGCTGAGGTTTGAAATTCAAAATCTGAATTATCACCTAACTGCATGATTATAGGATTTTCTCCAGTAATACAAAGAGCCAAAGAAAACAGAGGAGGGATGTGTGGCCCCAAGATTGGGGATTTGTTGGCTGACTGTGTCAGCAAGTCGAAGGAGTAAGGGAGTTGTGTCTGATGGTGAGAGTGTCCTTAAAGCCCAGAGCCCTAGAGGGAGGGTCGATGCCTTAGTGAGACCGAAGCTTGACAGGACACAGGTGCAGGGGAGGGAAAGGGCATGAGGTGGAGCTCAGAGTGGAATTTCCAAGTTCAAGATTTCAGAGCTGAAGCAGCTCTAGATGATGACAAGGCCTTGTGATAGGATAGGAGATATTGACGGCAAGTGAGTAAAGCTCTGTGATGAGTCACGGCACATGGGAAAATTCAATATTATGTGGGATAGGCACTAATGTATGGCTTTATGAGCTTCAGCCCTGATTTGTAAGAACTGCAAACTGTAAAGCCAGCTTTAAATATCACCTTCTCCAACAGTCCACTTTTGATTGAAAATACCTTATTTACAATAATTCTAAAATACCAATCCTCCCAAAATGAACAAACCAGGATTTTAGCATCAGCTCAATTCAGTAGGTTCATAAAGTGGGGGCCTGTGAGCTTTGCTTGTTGGAGATTTTATTCTGTTCAAAGAATTATTTGCGGTTTCACACACACCAAAGATTTATAGCTCCAGATTAAAGTCCCTTTTGAGATCATACCAGAGAGTCCATATTTTATTCAGCGGTACGTACATAATGAAAGATCTTTTGTCTCCTGAAGTTCACATTCTAAGACTACAAAACACTCAATAAATACATAAATATAGTGACAAACAATGGCAGGGTGGGAAAAAAAGCAAGTAGATCTCCCAGACACCCAATCCATGAAATGCTCGAATTACAAACATAACTGCCTGATTTTTAGAGAAACAAAAAAACATTACTAAGTATTCTCCAGTGGTTTAAAAAAAAAGAGATAATAGGAGCTTAAAATCGGGTGTAGTGTCCAATGAGGAGTAAGATTTCAACTTCTTTCACTGTCAACTGTAGCTGGGAAGAGGGAGACAAATGTTTGGTGTGTGGGTTTTTTTTCCAGATTATTTTATCCAGTACTTAGCCTGAAACATTGAAGAAAAATATCAGAATCCCATATCAACTGTAGCCAGCAAGTACACTGATTTATATTCTCCTTTGAGGAAATTCATAATAAAAGAGCCAGTCTGGTGTGTTTTGTTGAGTTTACCTGAAGTGATAATGAGCCTTACTGGAGTCTTTCAAAGTAGTGGCCATGTCAAAGGCTCTCCACCCTGAGAACTTGGTACCCAGGAAACAACTAGGCAATATCCCCTTTCCCTGCTTTGGGAGACAGCAGCTTCTGGGGCTGATGAGTCTGGTTTGGCAGGTTGATGGGCACCTGGGTAGTGTTTTGGAAGTCAGAAGTGAAGGAATCCATGTACTGGATCTTACGTGTGAAGTAATTTTTAGACATTTTATAAAACTAGGGAAATAATTTTGCCCTTTCCGTCTCTCCCCTACTGGGTTTTCCATATCTCCAAGACAGATGGAGCACATGTAACAAACCAACCGAATGCAGAGGATGCAATCTGGGATATTAAAAATAAAATCTTTTCCAAATCTTCACAAGATCCTTTAAAAACACTTCTACCCAAGTGTTAAAGCATCTAACAGAGGTATCTAAAAATGGAAAGAAGGAGACGAGGTGCCCTGAGGGTTCTTATTTCAAAACCAGCCAGAATTAATATTTACTTCTCAGGAAGGGCACTTTACACAATCAGCAAATATGGCCAAATTTAGTCATGTGAACTTGAAGATGATTATATCCCAGAGGGCTTTCCATTAAGAATCTTAAAATATAAAAATGTTGAATTGAATCCAGAAATAAGACAGATCAGCAAGTGCAATGAATCCCCGCACATAATGTTACTGTATTACTGGACTCAAGTAAACAGTATCATTAAGTTTTTCAAAGAAATCAGTAAAAAATATATATATATGGCTAGCTAGATTTTGACATTGTATTCTCTACTCTTACTAATTATAAGCTACTTATTATAGAAACATTGTAGCTTATATTTTTCATTTTCATAATATTTAAATTTCATATTTTCATAATATTTAAAAATAGGAACCTATCAATAGTGGATCTTGGGTTTTACATTTTCTACATAAAACTAATTTATTCTGAGCCATATGTAATTTCAGATTTTTCTAGGGGTAAATTAACCTCACAAAATTATATTCAAATATCACTATTCTATTGCCACCAACCAAAGAATACATCAATATTCAATTAAATGTAAATAAAATTAATTTTGTCTCCTTCCTCTCTTCTCTACTGGAACATATAAGTAAATTGTTTGAAATATGTTATTGATGGAAATTAAATGTAAATTACTTATTTCTTAATTTCCGGAGCCTCTGTGCACTGGGAACTGATCTAGGTGCTGGGTACAGCTGTGAGTGAGGCAAACACAGCCCACGTGGTCTAATGGGGATAATAGCAACAAACTCATACACAAGCAAATGAACAAACACGTCCATATCAGGTAGTGACGAATGCTATGATGAAAATGAAATCTGCTAATGGGATCAGTGGTGGCTGGGAGGGGTGTGGGGCAGGGGGACAGGGGACAAGGTGATCAGGAAATTGGAAAAGGTGATGTTTGGATCAAGACCAGAGGAAACCTTGCAGAGAGCTGGGGCAGCAGTGTGTGCATTGGGGAGTGGGGGCAGTGAAGCATTCTAGCTAATGCCAAGACCCCAGGGCAGGAAGGAGCTTGGTGTGTTCATATAATGAAAGACGGCTAGGGGGACTAGCGTGTAGGGAAGAGGGGGGAGGGGGAGAGTGAGAGACAAGATCCAGGAATGAGGCAAGGCCAGACTATGTAGTAAAGAATTGGGGTTATATTCTAAGAAAGAGAAGCCACCACAGGAATTGACTGCATTTTTTTTTTTTTTTTTTTTGATACAGAGTCTCACTGTGTTGCCCTGGCTAGAGTGAGTGCCGTGGCGTCATCCTAGCTCACAGCAACCTCAAACTCCTGGGCTCAAGCAATCCTCCTGCCTCAGCCTCCCGAGTAGTTGGGACTACAGGCATGCACCACCATGCTCGGCTAATT
>CAUYSK010048243.1:0-28957 GCA_963575035.1 Avahi laniger
AGGCTAAGGACAGGAGGATCACTTGAGCCCAGGAATTTGAGGCTGCAGTGAGCTATGATGGAGGCCACTGCACTCCAGCCTGGGTGACAGAGGGCGACCCCGTTTCAAAAAAAAAGAATTCAAGTGGAAATGGAAATAATACATAGACAGGAGGCAAGGTGAGAGACAATGTGGTTGGTTCAACTATTCTAATACCAGACCAGATAAGGCTCTGAACTAATGCAGTGACTGTGGGAATTAACAGGCATGGGCTGATGTGGGCATGGCCACACAGGCATGGCCGAATGGATAACATTTATCAACCAGTGGGGCCCTGGGGAAGAGCCAGTGAAGATGACACTGGGGTCTCCACGTCAGAGCCCAGGGTGATTTTCGAGAGGCATACTGAAGTGTGGACAATCAAGCTAGCACTGCTTACATTTAACAGTAGAGAATAATGAGGAAGTTGATGTCTGAATGGAAATAGCAAACACATTCTAAAACCAAGTATGTGATTAAAAATTCTTCCCATTTAGAAATATTTATATCTTTTATTGCTATTTTCTTATATAAACCTGACTCTAAGCCTTAAGTGCCAAATGTTTAGTGAGAGCAGTATAAAAGATGCAGGATGCTGAAGCGGATGGGAGAGAAAATGAAAAAGGTAAAGTGACAATTCTCTGGTTAGCTTTATTTTACTACAGCATAAAGATAGAAAAATAAAACCTGGGCTGAGAACCAGTGATAAACCGTGAAGAATGAAAGTTAGGAACTGTGGCCAGAGGATTGAAGCACTCCAGATGGGCTTGAGCACATGCCAACACGTATCCACAGGGCTATTCTCAAGAAACAGAAGAAGCCTGGACTCTGGGGAGTTGCTGGATATTCATACATAAGGAGACCAACAGTCTGATAGAGAAAAAGCTAAATTATCCCCCCAAAACACGCTGGGTCTTCATTCTCCTCACCAGTGAATACACCCGCCTGTGGTCTGTGTCACTGGACTACTAAAGTGAGCCAAAGACTCTCTGAATGGAAACTGTGATGTAGGATGCCAGCCATTCCTGAAGAGGTGCTGGGTCCCTGGTCCTTGTGGTCACCAGAGCACTGGGTAGCATTTCCATTCCTATTATAACAACCCACCCATTAGAACCCAGAGGCACAAATGAGCAACACTCAACACCATTACTAATTAGATATGTAAATTTACACAAGTTTCTCAAACTCTCTAGGTCTCATGGTCCTTATCTTCTTTTAAATGAAAAATAATTTTTTTCTTTTTCTTTTTTTTAGACAGTCTCGCTCTGTCGCCCCAGGTAGAGTGCAGTGGCGTCAATCATAGCTCATTGCAACCTCAAACTCCTGGGCTCAAGTGATCCTCCTGCCTCAGCGTCCCAACTAGCTGGTACTACAGGCACGCACCGCCACGCCTGGCTAATTTTTCTATTTTTTTGTAGAGACGGGGTCTCGCTCTTTCTCAAGCTGGTCTCAAACTGCTGAGCTCAAGGGAGCTTCCTGCCTCAGCCTCCCAGAGCACTAGGATTATAGGCATGACTCACCACATCTGGTCTAATTCTTTATATTATAAAAGTAATCAGAAAATAACAATATGCAACAAATCTCAAAATCTTACTATGTACTCCTCTGGGTCTTTTTTGTGTACACAGATGAAGTTATACACACACACACACAGTATTTAACACAACAAACATGCTGTTTGATAACATGAATACCTTTAAAGTCTCTTCCAAAATTTACAATCTATTCAAAACATTATATAAATGCAAATTTGGGTTAAAACACAATTTTGAATTAGTC
Organism: Avahi laniger; assembly: GCA_963575035.1. NCBI lineage: Eukaryota > Metazoa > Chordata > Mammalia > Primates > Indriidae > Avahi > Avahi laniger. The sequence goes on from CAUYSK010048243.1 coordinate 1,798, forward strand.
AAACAAATTTAACAAGACAAATGAAGTTGAAGAGTCCTTTAATAGCAAACAAAAATATTTCTCACATATAATAAGAAACAACTTTTCTCTATGGAAATAGTTATCTGGCGAGCTTACCTTTTCAGGGTATAGCTGAAAACTAGAGAAAGTAGGAAAGTACCTTTTGGGGTTTCATTTATATACTCTTATTCTACACACAATTTTTTTTTTTTTTAAAGAGACAGAGTCTCTCTGTCACCCAGGCTGGAGTACAGTAGTACAATCATAGCTCACTGCAGCCTTGAACTCCTGGGCTCAAGAGATCCTCCCACCTCAGCTTTCCAAGTAGCCAGGACTATAAGCCCATGCCACCATGCTCAACTAATTTTTAAAATATTTTGTAGAGATGGGGTCCCGCTATGCTGCCCAGGCTGGTCTTGAACTCCTGGCCTCAAGCAATCCTCCTGCCGTGGCCTCTCAAAGTGCTAGGATTACAGGCATGAGCCACAGCACCTAGCCACAAACTTCATTTGATCAACTCAACTTAGTTTTATTGATGTTATTTGTATAGAAATAAAGGTGAATTTGCTACTTATAATTTAATGAATTACAGCTGTCTCTCTCACACTGCCCTATTTGTATATCCGCTATCCACTTTACTAGGAACCAACTGAGATCATAAGGTTAATTTAAGGAGAGATATGTCCAGTGCTCTTTCAAAAAAAGGTGTCTAAATGTCCTTTTTATAATTATTCTTTTAAAAAGACTCTCTAACCATCTCTTCTGTAATCTTGTTTATTCCCAAATATTTAAGGGTGGAAGAACTTCCCAGGGCCTATACTTCTTGCTCCTGTCCTCTGAAGCTCCAGACTCGACCTTTCAGTTGCCTACTAGACCTTTCCAAACAGAATTGATTACATCTTTCCTCCAAAATACAGTATGCTCAGTGTTTTTCTGGGTACCATAATGGTGAATGGTATCACAACATTGGTAGGCGTTCAGGCCGGGCCAATTTTGATTTTCAGTCTGTCTCATGCTATATCCAATCAATTGCTGGGTCCTGTCTCTCCAATCCGTCCCCTCCTTTTGATCTCCTCTAGCCACAACTTGAGTCCTAGATTTCATCGCTCTTTGTCTGAAATACTGAGACAGTAGTATATTGTTGTCTTCTATTTCCTCTCAAATGTGGCTCTTTACCACTTTTTCATAAAACAACTAGTTGTTTTTAGTGGCTTATATAAAACAGTTGAACTCCTTTGAACAAAATGTAATGCTCTTTGTGATCTGCTGTCTTACAGGTTTTTTTAAAGCATCTATCATCTCCGACACATCTACTCATATAAGACCTGTTAGAAATTCTATAGACCTTTTGCCTCTCCAGTCAGATATCAGCTCCCCTGCGCAGTCTCATACCCTCTTAGAATTAACTGCTCCCTTCTCCGAATCCGCATCACATGGCATTTATGACTATTTGTATATCCCCCTCCCCTCTCTCTGGTCTTAGCTCCTCAAATGCAGAAGACATTTCTGACTCAGTTTTGGCACTGTATGTTTCTTGAACAGATGAATAAATGATGCTTTGCTATCTGGTTTCATAGACTAAAATAACTTAGAATGAGACAGCAGCGTTCAGACAGAGTGGCAACTGACAAGTGAACCTGACAGCAAAGGGGAAGAAAGAAAAATACAAAAACCAAACTTAAAAACTCAAAAAGCATTTCCATAGAAAATAGCCTTAGATTCCTTAAGGGCATCACCATAGTTCAGAATAGCACTGTGATTGATGTCGACACCAATTATAGCAAGAAATCAAGAAAATGTTAAATTATGTTCAGTGTTCTATGTTTAAGAAGGGAAGAAAACAAGTGTGAAATGTATCTTGGAAAGATTTGCATACAACTGGTTTTATTTTTTAAAAATTTATTTAATTATAAAATAAATCCTCAACATAGCATATTTTAGAAACAGAGACAGATAGATGGAAGAAAAAGCACCCTGTCTTAGTCTGCATTTAAAAAACAATGTAGGTCACATGTACACCAAATGATTATTCTAACTAAAAATATTTTAATGCTCAAAGAGCTCGAATCCACAGTTATCCAGAAACTTGGGCCAACCAGAACCCATCTTTCAAAGGACATAGAGAGCTAAGATTCTGCTGTATCATTACATAAAGCTATTCGCCCAACTCCCCTGTCTTGATGTCTGACTGGAAAATGAGGAGGTAGGGAGGAGATGAGGAAGTGGGGAACAACAATAACAAAAAGGTGAAAAATGGAGAGTAGAAGAAAAAGAAAGGAACCCAAAATAAACAAAAGGTAGGAGGACAATCAAGACAAGAGAGAGGAAGAATGGAAATATAAAAAGAGAGAAAGTCTAATATGTGAGCAGACACATTCAGAAAAAGGACAGTTCTTTCATTTTCTCCTCTGTTGACATCCTTTGTTCTAAGTGACTTCAGGCTGATGTGTGTACCCTTAGATGCTCACTGAATTCCAATGAAGTCCTCCTACATGTATACTTTATACCAACACAATCCAGTTAAAAGGATTTTAATTGGTGTGCACCATTCCTTGCAATTTCAACATTTAGAAATGAATAGTCTCACTAAGTACCAGATGGTGACATGTACTAATTAATCAGGCCTATTCAATGAATGAGCATATTAAAATGAATGCACCTATTAGACATGTGTGCTAATGTTCCATCCTGAGGATGCCTCCCCTTAAATGAGTGCCCACGGAAGGTGCAGATTTACTGTGCAATACTCACAAGTGTCTCCTGCAATTACTTGCAGCAGCAATACCATCACTCTGTGTCTCCCTCTAGATCACTCGATATTTCATGCTAAGCAGCCTGTGAACTCTGCTATCTCTGTATAATCTTTTTAACCTTTGTGAACAAGAGCCAGCTAAATATTGGATCTACAGTGTTTCTACCAAAGAGAAGATCTTACAGACCTATCAAGGTCATGTGTTAAATGGACAATGGGTGAGGGACAGAACAAATGGGGCTCTTGATCTACCTTCCTCACCAATTTAATTGTCCGTCAGTGAAAGCCTGAGCTTTGCAAGGTGACGGAATAAAATAATGCAAATGGAAATCCTGCGCGACAGGTTGCCATGCTCTGATTCTCTTCAAATATTGTTAGCACAGGAGAGAAAGGTAAGACCTATCGGTAGGTCTCAAAGTACTACTAGGAACTCTTTACTGAAAGTGAAAGAAATCACAGAAGTCGCTAGTTTTCTTAGCTCCTCATACTCATCACTCTTCTATTATATATTGTCTTGGATCACCACCATTTCAAGTGTATTCCAACAGTAGAAAACTTCTCAGTTCTTTCTAGATTTACTGAGAAACACTGGTCTCTGATTTGTTGAAGGCCTTGAGAACTGAGTGACTAATTAGGAAAGGAGACAGCAAGGCATAAACAAAACATGAACTCTTGAGAAAAAAGGGGTGTTGTGAGACATGTATGTTATCTGGTACACAGCAAGCACCAACAAATGTTAGTTTTCTCCCCCACACAATAACAAATGGTAGGGAAAATTTTTGTTTGCTCATTAAAAAAATCAATGTGAAGGGAAATCTAATGGAAGAGGAGCCTTAATATGATTACCTTTGGAGAATTTAGAGATTATAGTAGAAAATGCGATTTTTTGGTATCCTTTTAAAATTAAAAACAATACCTTCTAAAATAGCTTACAAGAGAAACTTTTGAGAAATCTCTGCTTGTTTATGATGTATTGTAATGGTTATTGCTTAAAATCAGAACATCACCTAAAAGAATGCTTAGGGGAAGGTAAACCAACAATAGAAACAACAAAATTTGTAGTTACAGACCAGAAAAGCCTCCATAATGCCTAAAAACAGGAAGTGGAATTTATGCATTATTCAAACAGAATTTAATTAATTTGGATGTAATTGAAAGTCCAAAATTGCATGAACATTTTCATCAAGAGGTTGCTATGCAATGATTGAATAATCTTTTGAAAATTTCTATTACTTTGGTCTAATAATTTCTGGTAGATTTCTATTATTTTCAAAGTTTTGGTTCTACTTTTCTACCTTAAATAAAAGAATATTTTGATACAGTGTTCAGCATACGAGTAGGTTTTTGTAAGAGTTTCATGTTTTAAGACAAGACGAGATATCAAAACCAACTGTAATTCCTAGCCCAAACACTTAAAAGGAACCGTGTTAGAAAACTAAGAACCCTGACTAACTGAAGGGAAAGCACTGACTTATAACAACTCAAGTAGACCAAGACAACTTTCAGACTACAGTAGACCCTTGGACAACAAAGTTTGAACTGCATGGGTCCACTTAGTCATGGATTGTTTTCAATAAATATATTGGAAATTTTGTGGAGATTTTCAACAATTTGAAAAAACTCGTAAACTGCCTAGCCTAGAAATATCAAAAAAATTAAAAAAACATTAAGTATGTCATGAATGCATAAAATATGTAGACATTAGTCTATTTTATCATTTACTACCATAAAATATACACAAATCTATCATAAAAAGTTAAAATTTATGAAAACCTACATAAACACATGGTACCTTTTGCAGCTGAGAGAAATGCAAACATTAAGATGCAATATTAAATCATAACTGTATAAAATTAACCTCAGTACATACTGTACTACAGTAATATTTTTGTAGCCACCTCCTGTTGCAATTGATGAGCTCAAGTGTTATGAGTATCCACTTAAAATGCTGTGTGACATTAACCATATCCATGTGAGCAGTTTATCTCTCCAGTAAATTGTGTATAGCAGTACAAAGTGATCTCTCGTGGTTCTCACCTATTTTTCATTGTGTTTAGTGCAATACTGTAAACCTTGAATAACGCCATGGGGCCCATACAAAATGCCACTAGTGAAGTTGCTCCCAAGAAGCAGGGAAAAGTCATGACATTATAAGAAAAAGTTGAATTACTTGATATATACTGTAGATTGAGGTCTGAAGCTATGGTTGTTCACCATTGCAAGATAAATGAATCCAGCCTAAGGATCATTGTAAAAAAAAAAAAAAAGAAAGAAAAGGAAATTCATGAACTCATATATGCAGCTATGACAGCAGGCATGAAAATCATGCACTTTTTGTGAAATACCTATCTTATATTAAAAACCGACTTTATTGGGTGCAAGATGGTTATAAGAAAGGCATATCCATAGACTCTAATATGATTCAAGGAAGAGTAAGGTCATTATATGACAACTTAAATCAAAAGGAAGGAGAAAGATCTAAATTTGGAGAATTTAATGTCAGCAAAGGATGGTTTGATAATTTTAGAAAAAGGTTTGGCTTAAAAAAATGTCAAGAGAAGAGGAGAAGCAGCTTCTACCAACTAAGAGGCAGCAGATACACTCCCAGACACCATTAAGAAAATCATCATGGAGGAGAAAAGTTTTTAGTGCAAACAAAAGTGCCCTATTCCGGAAAAAAAGAAATGCCACAAAGGATATTTACTAATAAGGAAGAGAAGCAAGCTACTGTTTTGTGCAAATACAGTCGGTTTATGATCGGGGCTGTCCTTATCTATAAAGCTGCTAATCCCTGAATCTTAAAGGGAAAAGATAAACACCAACTGCCAGGCTTTTGGTTGTACAACAAGAAGGCTTGGACAACGGGAACGCTTTTTCTGGATCAGTTCCATCAATTCTTTGTCCCTGAAGTCAGAAAGTACCTTGGCAGTAAGGGATTGCTTTTTAAAGTTCATTTGATATCGGATAATGCCCCTGGCCACCCAGAACCCCATAAGTTCAGCACCAGAGGCACTGAAGTGGTCTACTTGCTCTCAAATGCAATGTTTCTAATTTAGTTTCTAGGTCAGGGGGTCATAAGGACCTTTAAGGCTCATTACACATGGTACTCTATGAAAAGGATTGTCAACGCTATGGAAGAGAACTCTGATAGAGAGAATATCATGAAAGCCTGGAAGAATTACACCATTCAAGGTGCCATTGTCATTACAGAAAAAGCCATGAACGCCACCAAGTCCAAAACAATAAATTCCTGCTGAAGAAAACTGTCCAGATGTTACGCATGACTTCACAGGATTTACTACAGAGACAATAAAGGAAATCATGGAAGAGATTGTAGATATGGCAGAAAAAAATAAAAGGTAGAGGGTGAAGGATTTCAAGATGGGAACTTAGAGAAATTCAAGAGCTAACAGACACCACACCAGGGGAATTAACAGAAGATGACTTGAAGATAAGTGCTGCTGAACCAGTGCCAGATGATGAGGAAGAAGACACAGAAGTAGAGCCAGAAAACAAAGTGACATTAGATAATCTGGTAGAAGCATTCTGATTATTCAAGATTGGTTTTGACTTCTTTTATGATATAGACTCTTCTATGATACAGGCACTGAAACTAAAGCAAATGGTGAAAGGATTGGTACTATATACAAACATTTTCAGAGAAATAAAAAAGCAAAATAGTCAGGCAGAAATTATGATATATTTTCATAAAGTTACATCAGGGTGCTTGTCCCTCCTGCCTCCCCTTCTGCCTTCTCTGCCTCTTCTGCCTCTGCCACCTCTGAGACAGCAACACAAACCTCAGCGTGAAGATGACAAGGATAGAGACCTTTATGATTCACTTCCACTTAATGAATAGCAAATATAATTTCTCTTCCTTATGATTTTCTTAATAACATTTTCTTTTCTCTAGCTTACTTTTTCAAAAGAATATAGTATATAATACAGGTAACATACAAAATATGTGTTTATTGACTTTATGCTATTGATAAAGCTTCTGGTCAACCATAGGCATTAATACTTAAATTTTTCAGAAGTCAAAAGTTATATATGGATTTTTGACTGCATGGGGGGGTCGATGCCCCAATCCCTGTGTTGTTAAAGGGTTAATTGTATATCCTAAAATCTGCTACTCAAAGTAGTCTGTGACCCCAGACCTACTGAATCAGAATCTATATTTTTATAAGATACCAGGTACTTTATAAGTGTATTAAAGCTTAAGAAGACTTCCACTGAAAAACAATAAATTTTATCTAACTATGAACATGTACAGTAGCTTCACTTTTTACAATTTAAAAGTCCCCTCACAGCCAGGTGCGGTAGTTCATGTCTGTAATCCTAGCACTCTGGGAGGCTGAGGTGGGAGGATCGCTTGAGGCCAAGAATTTGAGACTACCCTGAGCAAGAATGAGATACCATCTCTACAAAAAATAGAAAAATTAGCCAGGTGTGGTGGCATGCACCTGTAGTCCCAGCTACTTAGGAGGCTGAGGCTGGAGGATCCCTTGAGCTCAGGAGTTTGAGGTTGCAGTTAGCTATGATGATGCCACCAAACTCTAGCCTGGGAGACAAAACAAGACCCTGTCTCAGAAAAAAAAAAAAAGCCCCCTACTATTTGAAAACCACATTCAGGATCTGAAAGGTTTTTGTTTCTTCATTTATTTTGAAAGTCTGCTCATTTCAGAACTACTGGTCAGTAAATTAGAGGGCAGGAGATGTAACTGAATAAAGGGCATTCTCAATAGAAACTTTAATGTTAATAGTTGATGTGTTTCATGTTTGAAAGATCTTCCAGTAAGGTCAGATGTGTTTTGTGTCATTCTGCTTGGTATAGAAATGGTTCAATTTCTTCTTTCTTTTTATACTTTTCCTTCTCACCAACTTTAGATAGTTATATATAGAATCATACTTTACTGTTACTGCTGAGGTAAAATATATTATTTGACAAATTCCGTTACAAATACCATTAATTGTAAAGAGGTGCAGGATTTGGAGTTAGGTCTAAGTTCTCATATTAACTCCACTATTTCCTAATTCTACATCTTAGGCCTCTGTTTCCTCATCTTAAATTGGAGAAGACGGTACCTACCTTATAGGGTTGCTAAGAGGATTAGATGAGGTGACAAAGATAACGCCTCCAGCACAGTGACTGCACTGCCTCAGCTATCTAGACGCTAACCGATGTTTAGCATGTCCCCTCTGGTCTACCTGTCTTACACCAAATGCATCAAGTTCAGTTCAAGAAATCAAGATTACTGTTACTGATTTCAGGGAACAGATTCTTAAAAAGAGGCTACGCCACTATCTTTCCAACTTTAAGACCCATAGATTAACCCCAAATTTTACTGTATAAATTGATAAGCCTTTGTGTCTTAACATCACTATTTCTCCATTTCCAGACATCACCTTTTTTTCCAAAAAGAAATTATCATTTCCCTTTGATAAGTCAAGGCTCTTTCTAGTGTTGCAAATACTGCATGGAGTCTAGTATATTCCAAATATTATCTTTTCATCTTTTTGGTATATCATCTGGCAAAAGCTAATTCAGTGTCTGTTTTTATATTAATATATTCATGGCCACATTCCAAGGAATTTCAGTCACCTTGGATATACCTGCCACTTAGCTACAGGCATAAATGACTAATTCAGAGTTGTATCTTAAAGAGAAAAGCAGAAGTAGATGTCATACACTTAGACCACACTGGCTTAATCTGTGTTATCTAATTCATCTGCTTTCTGTCAAACTTCGTATTTATTTTAGATTCCAATTTTGTTTCAAATCAAGCTAAGCTTTAATATTAATGTGGTCTTCTAGTTAAAGCTGCCTATAATCTTAGGTGCTATGACCTTTTTCATGAAATTTCACATTTAGCTATTTATATCCTCTCTGTTCAAGAAACATCATGTTTTCTGTTTTTCTGCCTGGATTTGTAGGTTATTGATCAATTGTGCTCTTTGCAATTTAGCACCAGATTATTTTTCAGACCCTTGAACAACATGAGGGTTGGGGCATCAGCTCATCATGCAGTCAAAAATCCATGTATAGGCCGGGTGCCGTGGCTCGTGCCTGTATCCTAGTACTTTAGGAGGCCGAGGCAGGCGGATCATTTGAGCTCAGGAGTTCGAGACCAGCCTGAGCAAGAGCGAGATCCCATCTCTACTAAAAATAGAAAGAAATTGGCCAAACAACTAAAAATAGAAAAAATTAGCTGGGCATGGTGGAGCGTGCCTGTGGTCCCAGCCTAGGAGGCTGAGGCAGGGAGATCGCTTGAGCCCAGGAGTTTGAGGTTGCTGTGAGCTAGGCTGATGCCACAGTACTCTAGCCTGGGCAACAGAGTGAGACTCTGTCTCAAAAAAAAAAAAAAAAATCCATGTATAACTTTTCAGTCCCCAAAAACTTAACTACTAATAGCCTAGGGTTGACTGTCAGCCTTACTGATAACATTAACAGTCAATTAACACATATGTTGTATATGTATTATATACTGTATTCTTAAAGTAAGCTAGAGAAAAGACAATGTTATTAAGAAAATCATAAGGAAGAGAAAATATATTTACTGTTCATTAAGTGAAAGTGGATTGTCATAAAGGTCTTCATCTTTGCTGTCTTCCAGTTGAGTGGGCTGAGGAGGAGGAGGAAGAGGACGGGTTGGTCTTGATGTTTCAGGGGTGGCAGAGGCAGAAGAGGCAGAGAGGTGGAAGAGGAGGCAGGCACACTCAGTATAACTTTAATTGAAAAAAAATCTGTTGTTCAAGGGTCAACTGTATACAATACATGAGGTTGATGAAAATACGGGAAACAGTAGGTGCAAAAATTAGAAATCATGTAAACTCTTCCTTGAATATGTAGCTAAAGCAGACTACAATGATGAAGTTTTATTCTTATACTACATAGCGTAATCTACAGAATTAAAATCAAGAGCATGACCCAGAAAAATGAACACAATTTTGACAAAGAGCAAAGCTGGAGGACTGACATCCAATTTCAAAGGACTTCTATAAAGCTACAGTAATCAAGACAGTGTGGTATTGGCAAAAGAAAAGACAACCAGATCGATGGAACAAAATAGAAAGTCCAGAAACAGACGCATACAAATACAGTCAATTGATCTTTGACAAAGGAGCAAAGATCAATTCAATGGAGAAACGATAGTCTTTTTCACAAATGGTATTGGAACAACTAGACAGCCACATGACGAATATATATATATATGCACACACATACATATATACATATCTCAACACAGACATTACACCCTTCACAAAAATTAACTCACAATGGATCAAATACCTAAATGTAAAACACAAAACAATACAATTTCTAAAAGATAATATAGGAAAAAAACTAGATGATGTTGAGTTTGGTAAGGACTTTTTGGATTTGACACCAAAGGCATGATACATACAGAAAGAAGCGTAAGTTGAGCTTCATTACAATTAAAAATTTCTGCTTTGCAAAAGATACTGTGATGAGAATTAGAACACAAGCCACACAGTGGTAGAAAATATTTTCAAAAGACATACGTGAAAAAGGACCGTTATCCAAAATACACAAAGAATGCTTAACTCTCAACAAAACAAACAACTGGATTAAAAAAAACAAGAAAAGATCTGAAGAAACAGATAAAAGAAGATACACAGGTAGCAAATTAAAAGACGTGCCACATCACATGTCATTAGGGAATTACAAATTAAAACAGTAAGATACCACTACACACCTATTAGAATGGCTAAAATCCAAAATATTGACAAAACCAAATGCTGGCAAGGATGTGGAGCAATAGACACTCTGATACATTGTTTTGGGAATGCAAAATGGTACAGACACTTTGGAAGACAGTTTGGCAGTGTCTTGAATAATTAAACATAACTGTTACCATATGATCTAGCAGTTGTGATCCTTGGTATTCACTCAGGCTGAAAACAAACAAAGCCTGCATACAAATGTTTATAGTAGTTTTATTCATAATTGCCAAAACTTGAAGCAACCAAGGTGAATGGATAAATAAACTGCGGTACACCCATAATACAATGGACTGTCACCCAATGAAAAACATGAGCTATCAAGCCAAGAAAAGACATGGAAGAACCTTAGATGCACATTATTAAGTGAAAGAAGCCAATCAATTTGAAAGGGCTACATACTGTATGATTCTAACTACATGACATTCCAGAAAACACAAAACAGAATTTGGAGACGGTAAAAAGATCAGTAGTTGCCAGGGTTTAGGAGCAAAGGGGGAATGGACAGGTGGAGCAGAGGGGAATTTTAAGGCAGTGAAACTATTTTGTATGATACTGTAATGGTGGACACATTACACATTTGTCATAACCCACAGAATGTACAACACAAAGAGCAAACCCTAATGTAAACTATGGATTTTGTTCGACAACGTGTCAACATTGGTTCATTGACTGTAACACATGTACCACACTAGTGTAGGAATGCTGACAGGGACAGAGGCTGTGCGTGTGTGGCTGTAGGAAGTACATGGGAAATCTCTGTGTCTTCCTTTTCATTTTGCTGTGGACATAAAACTGCTCTAAGGAATAAAGTCTATGAATTAAAAAAAAAATCAAGAGCACACATATTTCTGATTCTTAACAAAGACTTAATGGTTAACTATAAGCATGGAAACTTCCAGTTACACTAGTATAGCAGTAAAATAATTTGGGTTTATACAAGAAAGCAAAAGTATTCTTTTCTAATTTAAATATTTAAAACGGCTTTTATTTCCAAAGTGGTATTGATTGAGTCATTGACTAGGCAGAGGGGATCCATCACAGGGAGCCCCTGGATGGTACCATGGGTGCCAGAAGGGGATGCACAGGGTTGAGGGAAGGTTTCTAACAAAGTGCACTGTTCTCCATTTCCAGTATGCTTTCAATTTTTCTTTCAAGGCTCTTACAATGCTGTTCCTCAGCTCTAGGCTCAGTACAGGCTGGAACCAGGTTGGGCTAAAAGTAGATCTGTGCTGCTCTGAAATAAGGGACAAAGCTCTGAGTGTGGCTCTTCCCTGAGACTTTAAACAGAGTTGGTGAGAAAATTCAACATCAAGTAAACTGTGCTATGCACCTGCCCATCAACTTCAATCTATTGTTTTCATTCTTATAGCTACTATTTACTGAGCTTCTAATACTATTGTGTGTGTCACATCTCTAATTCGTACAATAACCTTGAGGGACAGGAAGTATCATCATTTTAATAAATGATGAAATTGGGGATTGAGATATTAAACTCTTTGCCCAATGATACACAGCTTTTAAGTAGTAAGCTGGGATTTGACCCCAAGTCTGACTCATTACAAAGTCCCACTTGCCTTTATTAAATCATGCTGTTTCTATACTCCTGGATAACCACCACATGGCTTCTCTAGTTTCTGATCTCAGCATATCCTATTCCACTCCGTACTTGGCCACTGTCTTGGCTAGAGTCACCAGTAGTACCTCCAGGAAAATGACACCTTCACTTTCAGTATTGTTTCCTTACGACTTATATCAGGCCAGCAATTTCCTCCCCAGGTGAATATTATTCATCATTATTAACTGTTATGTCCATCTTTTCTTAGCTAAGATGCTTAGCAATGTGGTATAGGGAAAAGACATTGTCCTTTATGCCCAAAGAGAAAAGTTAAGAAAATGATATAAAAATCAAACTGCTGTTTAGAATAAAATAATAGAAATTGATGGATTATGAAATAGTTAAAACCTAATGTGTGAAATGTGTGAAAATACCTGATTTTGGTAAAATAGGAACAACCAACTGTGGAGAAGTAACCTACTGGTGAAAAATTGAAAGAACAGCCTGATAAAAACAAGACATCATGACCAATTACTAAATACTACTTGTCCTTTACCACCTGAGTAACTGTATAGAAACTATAAAACTATAAAAGGAAGTCTAAAGGCTTCCTTTTAATTGCTATTCATTTTTGAAGGACTATCTCCTCTCCATTGTCACCATTTTTTGAAAATAAATAGTTAAATGTCTACAGACTAACAATAAATTTACAGTATAGATTCAACTACTTACTGGCATAAATGAAAGACCGAAAATACATGTTGGAAAAAGTTTTATAAAAAAAAATAAATTGAAACCAGATCTAAAAAAAGAGGCTAGTCTAAGATAACTCTTTTATCTCTCTCTCTTTTTAATATAAAATAAAAAATTATTTGTAACATGTAAGAGGAAATATAGAAAGTCCAAAATTTCCATATATGTACCTTCAACTATTGAGTCTAAACACTAGCACAGAGATATTTTCAAAGTACCTGAATGAAGTCAAGATACTGCATCCATTTTATTCTGCGTTTATTTTTTTATCCTTCAGGAAAAAAATGACTTTTACACCAGAAACTATCAAACGAGCTAACAGATGGCAAGGGCATTGAATCAAGTCTAATTTGGGTTGAATTCAAGTTTGATTACCTGGAGACATGAAAGCAACATACCTATATTAGCATCAAATACCTAATACTGACAAAAATGGTATGGAAGCATGGTCCAGTAGAAAGCTTTCTGGAACTTAAGATCCCTTTAGACTAACTAGTTACAAAACTCTAGTAAAGTCACAGAATCCTTCTGCCTCAGGACTTTTTTTCTGCACAACGGGATGACAATAACTAGTCCTCCTTTCTCCATCATGCTGAGAGGAGAAAATGGAATGTTTTTAAAATTTTTCTTCACTGGGTATGGTAGGCAGAATAATAGACCCCAAGGATGTCCACATGCAAATCCCCAGAACCTGTGAAGTTGCTGCCTCGTATGGACCCCCTGAGAGCCTTCGGAAGGAATGCAGCCCTGCCAACGCCTGGACTCTAGCCCAGGGAAACTTGTTGCGGATTTCTGACCTCCAGAACTCTACGATAATAAATTTGTATTGTTTTAAACCACCAAGTTTGTGGCTATTTGTTATAGCAGCAATAGGAAACTAATACACTGAGTTTAATCTTAGCTCTGATACTCTCCCTAGGGATTACCAATACCAACTACAAGATCAAATAGGATGGTTAAGTGCTATTGAGTAAGTGGTAAAAAATGTTAGTTATCCTTATATTTATTTCTCATGTTATCCTAAGGCAATATAATACAATTATTTTTACAAAATCTACATTCAACTTAGGGTTTTCATACACACAACAAATGTACATTAAAGTGTCCATCACTAAAGTTATTGGTAACATATTTATGTACAAGTCATTGGTTTTTTTCTCATAGATTATAAGGTTGAAATTTTTTTTAGATCTCAAAGTTCCCAAAGGGAAGAAGCAATATGTGTGTAATTTGTTTTAAACCCAGGTCATACCCAGTATAAAGTTAAGATTGTGCATTGATTTTGTTAGATTGTTTCTTTTTCCTTCAGGAAAAAGTTTCTTTTAAACCAGATAGCTTGATGAGCAAAGACAGAATTTAAAATAGGAAGACAGATCACTATTGTGCTACCTCTTTATTTTATTAATAAAGAAGAAAAATTCACAAGAAAGTTAAACGATTTGGTTAGTTACCAATATTCAGCAGTTCATGTCAAGGATGGATTACCTCCAGGGTTTTCTACCTTTAGATCTGTGCTACTTTATTACAGTAGGGATCGGCAAACTATGCCCATGAATAAAATCTGGTCTGTTGCCTGTTTTGTAAGTAAAGTTTTGTTAGAACACAGGCACACCCATCAATTTACATATTGTTTACTGCTGCTTTCATTGAATAAAGGGCAGACTTGAACAGTTTCAACAGAGACTATAGCCCGCAAAGCCTCAAGTATTTATGATTGGCCTTTATACGGGAAGTTTGCTGTCTCTAGTGTTACAGCATATTGCTTCTCAAGGCACAGAAGCTTAATTAATCTCACAAAATGTTTCAAACCAATAGATTTTAAAATAAACTTTTAGCAAAGTTTTAAGAATGTGACACAAATAAAGGAATACTATGGCTTGATGTACCATATAATATTATATGGGGATGAAATTCTGAGCAGTGAGGTTCTATGGCTCCACTGAGACACCATGGAGGTGAGTTCAATTCTGGCTAAATAATGTTGATTTAATAACAGCAAAATTACTAATCTCAGTATACAAATGCCACGTAAAATAAAATACTGACTTATTATTTCTATAATCATTATTTCATAGAAACTACTGTAAATGTTTGATCATAATTCATGGTCAAAATTAATTCAAAATGAAGCACTATTAAAAATAATGCAATGTCGAGGCAGGAGGATTGCTTGAGGTCAGGAGTTCGAGACCAGCCTGAGCAAGAGTGAGATCCTGTCTCTACAAAAAACAGAAAAAATTAGCTGGGCATGGTAGCACATAGTCCCAGCTACTTTGGGAGGCTGAGGCAGGAGGATCGCTTGAGCCCAGGAGTTTGAGGCTGCAGTGAGCTATGATGATACCACTGCATTTTAGCTGGGGCAAAAGAGTGAGATTCTGTTTCAAAGAAAAAAAAAGAAAGCAAAACATTGTTTCCTTCTTTAGTATTTTCTAATTTTTTGTATTTGTTTTTTTCCTTCTCTAGTATTTTCATAAAATATTTATTCATTAATATTTATTGACTTCTTCATACTAGCAAATTATATGCCTTTTTATATTAATAAGACTCATTCCTATGTTTTCTTATGATCAAGTATGGGTAAGAATTAATAATTATTAGGTGTGAAGATGCTACAGGAACTAAAATGCATAACTACTGAATTTTCAAAATAAACTTATGAAGAAAGATTTCTTGTTTCCATTTTTATGAAGAAAAACAAACTCAGGGAAAATGAACATTTCCTCCAAGGTTACACTATTAGAGCCATTAGGTGGCTGAGCTGGGACTTCGCCCAGGCTTTTCAGTCTCCAAGGTTCTCTTTCCATTACTTTTCCTACTTTATAATGTCTTCAGATTCAATGATCTCTTTGGTGTATTTCGTATAGAACTGTGGATCTCAGCTGACTACCTGTTCAAGTCCTTTGGATTTTAAGTTCCTTTTGAGAAAATAAAAAATTGGCCTTGTTTACGGGCATTTTCCATGGGGAAGTGGAATAGCCCTAATTTGGAGCAAAAAGATAAATGAGGTCCTCAATTATTTTTTATAAATGTCAATTCTACTATTCATACAATTCTTCCATCTACCTAAAGCATATAGATCTTCTCTGGACTCAACAACATAGACATATCACAGATTCAGAAGAGAATTAAATATAAAATTGCTTCAATTCAGTTCTTTCTAAAAGTTTGCTCGCTCTTATTCAACAGAGGCCAAACAAGGGACATTTTATTTATCTGCTCCCTTCTCTAAACTCTATACTTGTATGTAGATCATCTGTAAGCCATAAACCAGGGCAATGTTATCTCAAAAGTCCTGTGAAAAGGTCAGCAATGAATTCAGATTTACTGTTATGCGCCTGGTTTTTTATAAAAAGTAGTATGAGAAACATCTAATCAGAGAACATTTCTGGCTCTTTTATAAAACCCAGCCTGAGTTATTTGAATTATTATACCCAATGCCCCTTACATAAAGATCAATATAACAGCTCCTAGAGTTCAGTCTTAGCAAAAATCAATCATTTATCAGCAATAAGAAACTTTTTAAAGAAACACGCAAGCTTGGAATCTGAAAAAAATTTTTTTTTGAATAAAGGAAATTCTGAAAGATCACAATTACCTATGCAAAATATATTTCTAAAGCAGTATATCTGAAATCAGAAAAGACTGAAATTCAATTAAATGGAAGCTTTCATTAAGTGGAATGAAATGATGTTCTATCCAATGCTTTTCAGAAAAGAAAATACATAACAAGACATGCAAAAATCAGGCTGAGGGAACCAAGGAAGAATGAAAAATGGTCCCTACCCTCAAAGAAATTAGGCTAGTAGGGGAGTAGAAATATACAAATAAAATGATAAGTAGTACTATAAGAGTTGCAGATAAAGCATTCTGAGAGTTCAGAGAAATGAAACAGGGCTTCCAGCAGAAAGAATAAAAAGAGAAGGTTTTATAATAGGTGGCATAAACCTGGGCTTAAATGAGGGTCAGGATTTATTTATTTTCCCTCTTGCTTATTAAGGTATTATTTACATACAATAAAAACCCACCAATTGTAAGTGTGCAGTTTGAAAATTTTTGTTTATTTGAAGAGGACTGTCATCTTAATTTTTGAGTCTTCTGATCCATGAATACAGTATATTTATTTAAGTCTTCCATTTAGGCTACATTTATTTAGGTCTTTTTTCATTTTCCTTTGCAATGTTTTATGTTTATTAGTGTATAAGTCTTTAATACGCACTTTTTGTTAAATTTATCCTACTTTGTCTTCCGATGTATTATGAATTTTTTTAAAAAAGCGAAGTATCACAAGAATGGAAAAACGAGCCCTACACGTACTCATCATCAAATTGGTATTAATGATCAACACTTATGTGCACATATAGTAGTAACGTTCATTGGGTGTTGGGCAGGTCACGGGGAGGAAGGATGGGTATTGGGTGCAGTGTGCACCGTCTGGGGGATGGACACATTTGAAGCTGACTCAGGTGGGGCAAAGGCAATACCTGTAACCTAAACATGTGTACCCAGCGTAACATGCTGAAATAAAAAAAATTTAAAAATTTCATTTTCTTATTGTGTTGTTGGTACATAGAGATAAATTGATTTTCATATATTGACTGTACATAATGCCACTTTACTAAATTTATTTGTCCTAGTATCTTTTTAAAAAATTCCTTAGGGTTTTCTACATACATGGTCATGTCATCGACAAATAAGACCAGTTTTAATTCTTCCTTTCTAATCTTTATGCCTTTATATTTTGCCATATTGCACTGGCTAAGTCTTCTAGAACAAAGTTTAATGAAAGTGGTGAAAGTAGACCTCTTTGCCTTGTTCCTGACTTTAGATAGATAATGCTATTGTAGATTTTTGGGAGGCCAGATAACCTCAATCAGGTTGAGGAAGTTTCCTTATAATGCTACTTTGATAAACATTTTTATGACAGGGTGCTTGATTTTGTCAAATGTTTTCTCTGTGTTTATTGAAATAATCATATGGTTATTTGTCTCCTGTATTTTATTAAAATGGTGAATTATCAGATGATAGATTGTCAGATGTTAAACCAACCTTTCATCCCTGGGATAATTGTATTAATTTATTTATTGTTGGGTTTAATTAGCCAACATATTGTTAAGAAATTATGCATCTATTTTCATGAGGAATTTTGGTCTGTAGTTCTCTTTTCTTATATTTCTTCGTCTGGTTTTGGAATCAGGATTTTTTTTTTTTTTGGAGATGGGGTCTTGCTATATTGTCCAGGCTGGAGTGCAGTGGCTATTCACTTGTGAGATCATAGTGCACTAAAGCCTCAAACTCCTGGGCTCAAGCTCTCCTCCTGTGTAGCTGGGGCTACAGGTGCATGCCACCATGCCCAGCTATATTTTGCATTATTTTTACAGTAGTTTTTCATAAGAATTAGAATAGACATCTTTATGTTTTCACAGTCCATTTATAGTTAATAATGGACTATTTCATATACCTTTTCCTTTACATATACATATATAAAGAAGTCCTTTACATTTGCCCAGATATTTAACATTTGTGATATTTTTCATTCTTCACTGAAGATACAAGTTTCTATCCAGATTTATCTTCAGCTTGAAGAACTTCCTTTAACATTTCTTGTGTTGCAAGTATGTTGGTAGCAAATTTTCTTGTATCTGAAAATGCCTTTATTTTGCCATCATTCTTGAATAACATTTTTTGTTGGGTATAGAATTTTAGGTTGACAGTTTTCTTTCAGATGCTATCCTACTCTCTTCTGTCCTCAATGATTTTTGATGTGAAGTCAACCATTAATTAGATTGGTGTTCCTTTGTATGTTCCTTAGTCATTTTTCTCTTTTTGCTGTCAAGATTTGCTCTTTGTGGTTTTCAACATTTGGACTCTAAGATAGCTCAGCAGGGCTTCCTTGTGTTTCTTTGGCTTGGTTTTGTTTAGCATTTTGTACGGAGAAATTTGGAAATTTTCCAACCATTAGTTCTTCAAATTTTTTTCCATTCCATTCTTTACTTCCTTTCTTTCTAATATTCCAATGACACATACATTTGACCATTACATATGATCTTTCTTAGTCCATTTTCTGTTGCTATAACATAATACAAACTGGGTAATTTATTTATTTTTTAATAATTTGGAGACAGGGTCTTGCTCTGTTGCCTGGGCTAGAGTGCAGTGGTGTCATCATAGCTCACTGCAATCTCAAATTTCTGGGCTCAAGCGATCCTCTTGCCTCAGCCTCCTGAGTAACTGGGAATACTGGGATGTGCCACCTTGTCCAGCTATTTTTTCTATTTTTTGTAGAGACAGGGTCTCACTCTTGTGCAGGCGATCTTGAATTCTTGGCCTCAAGCAAGCCTCCCACCTCGGCCTCCCAGAGTGCTAGGATTACAGGTGTGAGCCAACATGCCTGCCCAAACTGGGTAATTTATAGAGAAAAGAAATTTATTTCTTACAGTTCTGGAGGCTGGAAAGTTCAAGGGCATGGCACTGGCTTCTAATGAGAGCTTTAGTGTTGTGTTATAACATGGCAGAGGGCAGCATATGGCAAGAGGGCAAAAGCATGCCAAACTGGCTTTTATAAAAGACCTGCTCTCATGATAATTAACCCACTCCAGTGATAACCCATTAATCCATCAACCCATGAATGGATTAATGTATTCAAGAGGGCAAGCCTTCATGACCCAGTCACCTCTTAAAGTCCTCTCCACTTAATACTGTTATATTGGGGATTAATTTTGGAGGTGACAAACATTCAAACCATAGCACCATCTAACAAATCTTTGAGGGTTTTTCCATTTTCCCCCATCTCTAATTTTTTGCTTTCTGTTTTAATCATGGATAATATTTATCTTTTTGAAATTACTTACTCTCTCCTCTGTCATGCTACTCAGCTAAGTTCATTGAGTGAATTTTTTAGTTCACAAAGAATTTTTCAGTTCTAGAATTTCCATTTGGTTCTTTTTTATTGTTTCTATTTCCCTGCTAAGACTTTCCATCTCTCTGCTTTCATTTTCAAGCAATGAAAATATGTTTTGTGTTACTTCATTGACAATAGCTATAATACCTATTTGAAAACCCTTGTTTGTTAATTCCAACACCTGGTTAATCTTAGAGCTGGAATCAACTGATTATCTTTCAATTGAGAATGTGTTCCCTTTTCTTGGTTCTTATCGAACACTTCCTGCATCTATTGAGATGATCATATGGTCTTTGACTTTGTTTCTCTTTATGTGATCAATCACATCTATTGATTTATATATATTGAACATCCTTGTATCCCTGGGATGAAGCCCACTTGGTCATGGTGGATTATTTTTCCGATGTGCTGTTGAATTTGGTTTGCTAGTATTTTGTTGAGGATTTTTGCATCTATCTTCATAAGCGATATTGGTCTGTGGTTTTCTTTTTTTATTGAGTCTTTTCCTGGCTTTGGTATCAAGGTAATACTGGCTTCATAGAATCAGTTAGGGAGGATTCCCTTCCTTTTCTTGGTTCTTTGTGTATCAAGTAATTTTGGATTGTATCCTGAGTTGCGGAGATTATGAAATCTGTTATTTTTCTCTAATGAATAGTGTTTTCTTGTTTTAGCAGATAATTTTCTAGGCTAGGTTCTAACTACAAAATTTTTTGTCATGCAGATGTTTTGTTTTTAGTTGAACTGGTCAGACTCTATTCTGAGAATATATGGTTCAAAGGTCAGTCACAGACAGAGGCAGGCAAAAATCTGGGTATCTTCCAACTGGCTCTTTCTCTTGTAGGCCACAATCTCTCCAGCATTCCCACTTTCCCAGTTTCTCTATTCTGGTTTACAAAACCAAAAAAAACTATAGGTTTATACATGTGTGGCTCATTGCCACCTATTTTACACTGTACAGATTATACTTAGTTCCTGGCTCCAAGAGAGTGTGGGGTTGATATATATAGAGAAGTGTAGCGCATAGGCTATTATTCAAGGGAAGGTATGAAGGTAAGAAATCATATGAACAGTGAGTTGCAGTGAGATGGGAAAATATGTAATTTGAAATTAGGATTAAATCATGTAAATTGTTGAAGACCACCAGATCTAGGAGTATGACCAATGAAAGACATATTTTAGGCAGAAGGATAATATAATCATATCTATATTTTAAATGAAGATTAATCTATGTGCCCTATATAAAATAAACTGCAATATGGACAATTACTAGCAATAGGGAGATTAATAAAGAGGCAGTTCTAGAAGTGCAGGTGGGAGGTAATGAGGTCTTAACTAGGCTAGTTAAGAGGGAATAAAAAGGAAGGAATGGAAATAAGATGATTCAGCAAATGATTGGTGACTCCAAAATTCTTCAATAATCTGAATTATCACAAAAAAATAAAATTTTACTGTTATTAGGCAGGGAGTAGACCCACTGTTTATTTAATAGTGAGGGCTATTATAAAAGCAAATCAATGTAAAATCATTTCTTTATATGTATGAGCCTGGTTCATTTTGTGAGCAATAGACAATTACAGACTGTGATTATAAGGCCCCGTGCAGCAGGTGCTCTTCAATCAGCGTATAACTGTGTATGTGGGAAATTAAAATCAAGCTTCCTTCCCAAACCTACTCCCTGGCAGAGAGTAAAGCTGCCACCAGTGCAAACCTAATCATACAGCTGTCCACGCTGCAGTCTCATCTATTCTCTCACACATCAAAGGGTCGAGACTGTGAAGATTGGAAAAGAACTACAGTCTCTTTTTGACTGAGATACTACAAAAACAAGAATAACTTTTAAGCTATCATTACCACAAAGAATAAAATTTCATCGAAAACAATACATAGTACTTAAAAAGTATTACTTTCAAAGCAATTTACTCTTATTAATTAAGACTCCAAATTCAGTGATTTTACTATAATTTTATATTACTGTAATTTTATATACTGAAATTCATTTATTAATAGGCAATACTTTAGTTTAATATTATTATAATGTTTAACCATTTTCTTTTTGACTCATGTGCAAATGTTTTTTCTTATATATTGAGAAGAGCATAGATAGCAACATTCCATTCCTCTTCCACAAAAAGAATAAACATATTCACAGATGTTAGCAATTTAGGTATAACAAAAGCAAAATATAATGGATTTTTATTTTTCAAAGGATGGGTAGGGGAAGATGAAAAGATGGCCATCATTAACTAGTAGATAAAATGGTAAAAGTAGTTCTCAGTGAAAAGACTGTCCATTGAAATTCTTCATGAGAAATTTGGTAAAAGATGATCAAGATCTTGGTAAAATTATTTTGTTTTAGAGAGTTAACAAAAATGTACTAGGCACTGAGATTTGATTGATTTAGAAATTGCAACTTTTATTCAGAAGCTTCAAGGCAGGCGAAAAAAAATGGAATGCCTTTAAGAAGTTGCCACCCTGTTCGGCTTGTTACCACCTACAATATCTTAAATAGGGAATATATCCTGTTAATTAATGTAGGACTGGAGCTGATAGGAATATGAGGAAGTTACCTGAGACATCTTAGTATTAATAAAAATAATTATGTTGTTGCTAATACACTACCTCACTACAGCTCATAAAAATTAAAATTAAAACAACAGTGAGGAACCAGTTTATCATCTATCAGAGAGTTCCAAATGAAAAAAAAAAAAGTCCACACTAACTGATGGTTAGGCTGTGGAATATTCTATACACTACTAAGGAGAGTACAAAAAAAGTGCAAGTCTTCTCAGGGGTGATAAGGATCAAAACATCCTCCTCAAAATACAATGAAACAAAAATAAAAGCAAATAATACAGCACATTGAAAATTCACATGTTCTTTGATCTTGCAATTAATTTCTATGAATTTATCTTAAAGGAAGGCAATAATATGCTCAATGATTAATCTATGTGCACAAATAAGTTTCTACAGATGTTCTTTACAGATTATTTATGATAGGAAAATGTGAGAATGTGAGATAACCCTAAATGTCTCATAATAGGGGACTGTTAAGACAATATAGCAGTAGGAGAGAATACTGTACAGTTATTGAAATGGAGATGATTACTTAATTGGAAAACATTCATAAAATATTACTAGGTTTAAAAAGATTAAAAATTACATACAGAATAATCCTAGTTTGCTAAAAACAATGCACATAAACCTAATAAAAAGATTGAAAGACTAATAAAATGTTAAGTGGAAATGTATACTTTCTAAATTTTCTACTAGAAGCATATATTTCACTTAATATTTATTGCTTTCACAGTCAGAAAAAAATAACATTGAGTTACTAAAAAACTATAGCATATGCCCTTTACCCACATGCAATGTACTCGAGCCATTCTAGATCTGATGTTACATGAACCTTTTGCTCTGTCATCGCAGTTCTGAATGAGCCCAGCAAAGATCATTCTGAATCTCTATCACAGGGTCAGTCACTTGGGAGGGATTACATCAAATTGTTATGAGTTTGGGGACCCAAATGACTGCCCTGTTGCAGACTGATACTAAAGTAAGACTGTGTGTCCTAGGCAAGATTTGTTCTCTAGAGGTGGGAGGGTAGTATATTAACCAGGTTTTATACTAAATGTCTTCATCATTTGTGAGCAGCCAGATGGTTGGTAATATGTGTAGATATTTTGAAACATAGGCTGGCTGATTTCAATTAGCTTTGAAGTGAGACAAATGATAGTGAGGATCTGTACTGCTAAGCCCAGGGGTACTGAGAGAATATTTTCTTACCGATGAATACCCCATCAGCTAGAGTTCCCATTTATAGAATATAACTAATAGGTTATCCTGGAATACATGTGCTGTTGGAAAGAATCTCTGTTACGAAGCACCTAACTGGGCAAACATTTTATGCCCACTGTAAGAAAACCAGCTAATGTAACAGAGAAAAGGGAATAAAAAAACCATTATAGCCTATATGCTTGTATTTCAGAATGCACTAAGAAGTTTTGTGAAGGATTTTGGCTGCAAATAAAAATACTTCTATGATAACCTGCAGGAGTTTGGGGCCAAATCAAAGGCTCTGTCTGAAAAGATTAGTAACTGAACAAATGTTGGCTTTTCTAGGCTTAGCAGGCAATGCCAATTTTCTGTCATGCTCTTCAAGGTGCCAGCTATGTTGTCCCTGATGATTCTCCTCTACACTAGATTCAAAAAAGGAATACAGCAAGAATGCCACTACTGGGCTTATCTTGGCCTCAAAAATGCAGTTAAGTGAAGACAGAATAGAACTAATTTCCTTTTTCAAAATAAAGTTGAGGATCTAAATTTTAACCTTTTCTGAATCACAAGGGTTTTCATCGACATTCAGAAAAGTGATTTGACCTTAAGTCTTCCAAAGAAATCAAAAACATTTAAGTAAAACAGAAACATAAAAATGTAAAAATAAAAACATAATTTTAACCATTAATTTTCACAGAAAATAATTTACAAAATTTGTTTCTCCTTGTTAGCTACATTGCTGCTAATGAAATGCCTGACACAGAAAATGAAATAGCTTTTCATGTTTGTTTCATCCCATTCAGTGACAAGGATGCTATTAACTGTCAAATGCCTACTATACTGTAGGTGGATAGTACACTACACCGTGTGTTTCACATACTTATTGCTAATTATCCAATGACCTTAGGCATTTTACAGACTAAGGAATTGTCATTTTATTTTGATTTTACAGAGTAAGAATTAAGAGTCAAAGAAATTGAGTAACTTGAACAAAGTCACACAGTCCAGGTCCTACTCCAAAACCCTTGCTCCTTCCACATACTGCTAGTTAAATGGGAAAATCTTTGTCAGTCAACAAAGTGATCTGACTGTCTTGCAGGCAGAAGCGATGAAAGGCTCTTCTAGGTCACACCACTGTAGCCCTCCAGACAAACTCCAGACAAAGTATCACATTCCCACTAATCAAGGGGCACGTCTTCTAGAGGAAATTTTCTTTCAGAATGCAAATTTTGAAATTTTCTTTGCTATAAAAAGAACAAGCATTATGAAATAGTTTGAAGTGATAAAGAGAAAACAAAGCAAATATTATAGGCAAAAGGTCAGAATAAGGAAGACAGGTGATACAAGTAACAGGGACTATTTAGACTTTTGCTACTCAAAATGCAGTCTGCTAACCAGTAGCATTGGTAATGCCAGTGAGCTTGTTAGAACCGCAGTGTCTCGGTCCCCACTCCAGACCTTTGAATCAGTCTGTGTTCTAGTATGTACGTGAACGTTTGAGAAGCAATAATTTTAATTATAATTAAGCCAGTAGTCCCTACAAGATGGCCAAAACTGGTCTAAAGAGGTAGAAACTAGCCTATAGCCAACAAAGCCTCCAGTAACGAGATATTTTTATGCTTTTCTATCATTTGATTAATACTGCAAAATGTGGGCAGCAGCTTTTACTTCACTTGCCAAGAGCATTTTTGCAGCAAGCTTTGATGTCATTGCTCCATCATTTCATTCCTGTCTGGTAAGAACTTAGTTTCACCTTGCACCTTCCACTAACTCCTTCTCGGCTTCCACCCAAGCATAAAGGGAAAAGCGGCAGCACATGCCTAGTCAGGGTTTTATCTTAGAGCAGTAGGGGCCACGGTATGTTCTGTGGGGATGAAATGCGTGTGTAAGCAAGGCTGTCGTCACCCAAAATCAGGGTTCTCCTTATGATTTAACTCTTGTAGCAAGCAATCTAGATATTACCCTACAAAATCCAGTTTTTTTGTGTGTGTTAACAGTAGTCTCTAATTCTGTGGCTAATGGAAAGAATTTATGGATCATTTTGTCAAGACAAAAGAATTTTGTAAAAATAAATTACTTCTCTTACATAGTGAGCCACTACTCAAGCAATTAAGACTTGTGGAAAGAGTGGTAATGCATTTCATCATAGAGAGAATACTTAATTCATTAAGTCATTGATTGACATCACCACTGTCCTGTTATATAATTTAAAACACAAAATCACTGAAAACAGCACCTCTGCCAGATAGTTAAAAATGACTTCCTGGAAGTATCTGACCAGATGACAAGTTAATTTTAAAAGGAAAATAATAGTCTCATTTGAGAGATTTATTTTTGTTTGTTTTACTTATTTATTATTCACATTTGTTAAGTTTATAAAACACACATATGGAATAACAATAAAGAATGGCTTTGAGTCAAAATCCATCCCTTTGGTTATATTTTAAGGAAATTCTCTCAAACCAATTTTAGTCAATTTCTTACTTTTTGTCAGGGTTATTCGCTACCACTCATAATAATTAAAAATATCTGAATCAAAATCATCAAAAACAGCTTTTTGTGACCAGCCTGTGTCACGAAAGCTATTTTTTTTTTATAGAGATGGGGGTCTTGATATGTTGCCCAGGCTGATCTCAAACTTCTGGCCTCAAGTAATTCTCCTGTCTCAGCCCCACGAAGCACTCAGATTACAAGTGTGAGCCACCATGCCTGGTCTTTTTTTCATTTTAACTTCAAGAATCGAACCAAAGGAAAACAAATTCAGAACAAGAGACTAAGACACTATCTGCTTTCTAATTTCAGACTCTTCTACTTTATAACCTTGTAAACTTAACATTCTTACCCCAACAAAATGGACTAAGATTGGTTCATGCAGATAATATTGCAATAGAATTCAATGTTCAAATTATAACAAAATTTTCTTGTCTAATTTTTACTAATACACTGTTCTTTTGTCTGCTAGTGGCTTCCTTCTGTGCTTTCTTTTCTCCTCCAACATGACTGTTGACCTTGCTTACAAGAGGACTGATTTGTCTTTGACTTATCAGATGGTTAAAGTCTGCCTAATTTGAGTAAGCTCTACAAAACTGCTGTTTTAGAATGGTCAATTAGTTCTAAACAAAGGCATTTTGTTTAGTAAGTGTCTCCTAGAGAGATACTTCCTACAGGGATAAGCCAGTATTTCCTATTGTGCTCTAGTGTACAAAGGGGTAAAGGAAGCTGTCAGTGAATGCATACATTATCAGTTGGAGTCCCCAGAGTTTATAATTTCTGACAGCGTTTATGGGAGATTTCCACTGAGCTGCTATGCCAGCATTTTCTAGGATTTTGTGGAATTAGGCCATTGTTGAGACAGAGGTGTTTAAAAACACATCCAATCTATAAAAAAGACATCTGCACTACAATGTTTATAGCAGCACAATTCACAATTGCAAAGATGTGGAAACAACCCAAGTGCCCATCAATACATGAGTGGATTAATAAAATGTGGTATTTGTATATCATGGAGTTCTACTCAGCCACAAAAAACAATGGTGATCTGGCAGCTCTTGTATTATCCTGGATAGAGCTGGAGCCCATTCTACTGAGTGAAGTATCACAAGAATGGAAAAACAAGCACCACATTTACTCACCAACAAATTGGTATTAACTGATCAACACTTAAGTGCACATATAGTAGTAA
>CAUYSK010048244.1:0-34521 GCA_963575035.1 Avahi laniger
ATCTCACGATAAGACGAGAACAGATGAGGGGTTGCTTCTTACGGGTGAGCAAAGAAAGTGGTTTCTTGAAGTGGTTTCTTCTGGTGAAGACGTGTGAACACTGTCTAAATGACAACAGAGGATTTAGAACACTCTATAATCTTGGTAAAGTAGCGGCAGGTCTGAGAGGACTGACTCCAGTTGTGAAAGAAGTTCTACTGGGAGTAAAATGCTGCCAAAGAGCATCGCCTGCCACAGAGAAATCTTAGGTGAAAGGGAGAGTCAGTCGATGAGGCAGACTTCCTTGTTGTCTTATTCTAGGAAGGTGCCACAGCCACCCCGACCTCATCAGTCAACAGACATCGACATAGAAACAAGACCTTCTACCCGCAAAAAGATTACAACTTGTCGAATGCTCAGATGAACGCTAGCATTTTTGGGGAAACAAAGTATTTTTTCCACCTTCATCCTCTATGTGATGGCAGCAAGAAGGCATGTTTAAAGCACATACCTCGCTTTGGACACGTGGACTGCACGCTGTCCACAGAACCGTCACGCCCCTGGGAAACAAACAAGTCCACGTGACTCGCTTTATGGCAGCGCTTGCCTCATTTCGGTGGTCTGGAGCCTGCAGTATCTCCCAGGTACGCCTCCACTGCTTTCAACATGGTCCCAACCAGTCAGAATTCCACTAGTTTTTTTGTTTGCGTTTGTTTTTATAGAAATCAACAACTCCATAAAAGAAAAACCAAGTAACTAAAACAGGTTAAATAAACAATTTGGAAAAAGAACAAAGTTGGAGGATTCACACTACCTGATTCCGGAAATTACTGTAAAGCTACCGTAACCAACACGACACAAACTGGCCAAAGTACACGTGCAGATCGATGGAGAAGTACGGAGCCACGAACACACAGCAAAGGATTTTTGACAAAGGGGCCAAGATAATTCAACGGAGAAATGAAAGTCTTATTTTTCTGTTTTAGAGACTGGGTCTCGCTATGTTGCCCAGGCAGGACTCACGCTCCTGGGCTCCTGCAATCTTCCTGCCTCAGCTCCCCGAAGAGCTGGGATCGCAGGCGCGCACCGCAGCCCAGCACAGGGAAATGACAGCCTTTGTAACAAACGACCTGGGAACAACTGGACGTTTGTGCACAAAAACAAGAAATCTCGACTGTCACCCTCACACAAAAACCTGAAATGGATCAGCAACTTAAACCCCAACACTATAAAAATTATATAGCAAAACAGTATAAAATCTTCGTGATCTTGAGTAAAGTGGATCTCTTAGATACACAAAATTCACAATTTATAAAAGAAAAATTTGTGAAATGCTTATCTGATAAAAGACTGAAATCTAGAATATAAAACACTCACAATCCAACAATAACAAAACAATAATGAAATTTAAATAAAGAGGCAAAGATCTGTGCAGATGCTCCCCTAAGGACATGTGAATGGCAAACACATGAAAAGATGCTCGATCTCGTTTGTCGTTAGGAAAATGCAAATTAAAATGCAGTGAGGTGCCCTGCACCTATGAGATCATGGCATAAAACGGTACAGACACGTTGGAGAATAATTTGCCCACTTCTTACAACATTAAATATAGGCTTACCATTCAGCCTACCTTGGGTAGCCTGGGTATCTTTATCCACGAGAAATAAGAACATCTGTCCACATAAAAATCTGAGCACAGGCCAGGTGTGGTGGCGCACACCTGTAGTCCCAGCTAGTTGGAGGGCTGAGGTAGGAAGATCATTTGAGCCCAAGAGTTTGAGGTCAGCCCAGGCAACAAAGTGAGACCCTTATCTCTTAAAAAAAATTTTGAGCACAGATGTTCATAGTGACTTTACTCATAATCCCCAAAACTGGGAATAACCAGAATTGTCTATCGACTGGCAGATAAGCTGTGGCACACCCATACAGTGAAATACTGCTCCGCAGGAACAGAAAACGAACTCCTGACACGTGAGTGATTCTCGAATGCATCACGCTCCCTGAACGAAGCCAGACCAAAGGCCCCACTGTGCGACTCCATTCACAAGGCACTCCGGGCAACAGAGAGCCCAGAGCGGGACAGAAACGGCGGGTGCTGCCGGGCGCCGGGCGGGAGAGCCTGGGGCTGCAGAGCTGTTCTGAAGACCCGCACTGGTCGCACAGCCGTGCGCATCTGCCAAGAACCACAGAACTTGACACACAAATGGGTCTGCTGTCTGCGACGTACACCTCGACAGGCCTGACTTCAAGGTAAACACACACCAGAGTCCACGCTCACCACGGCGGTGACGACATTCCACAAAGTCTCCGCCGACGCCGAACGACCCTGTCGCTGCTAGGCGATACACCCTGCGCCAGGTTCCTGCGAGCCTCTGGCCCCGTCTCTGTCAACCCATCAACACACGCTAACCTTGCTCCCGTGCATTTCTGCGTAAAGACGCCTCATCTAACACGTGCCATCGTTCACGAACACTGAACTCCTGGCCGACAGCCTGTCACTCATGCCTGAACAAGCGTGTCTAACACACGAATCTCCTGCACAGGACACAGCCCAGCCTGCACTTAGGAACATGGGACAGCACCGCGGGACCGTGCCTGGAGTCATTTTAAAAGTAAAATCACTAAAAAGCCCAAAAAATGCAAAAGACGTGGCACTGAATGGCCAGTGGAAAGGACCCTTGTTCATGGCACGAGCGGGACGGCGGAAGAGCCTCCCTCGCCCCGGTGGGGCACGTGTGTGTCAGACTCACCTTCTGTGGCTCTGTGCACATCCACGGTCGCTGCGGAAGTGCCATAGGTACCGGCCTGGGGTCACAAATGGAGGAGGCCATGACAGAATGGGGTAAAAGTGGCCCCGAGATCTCTGACCAGCATGATTGTGTCACGGGTGCAGGGAGGGCCGCCCAACCCAGCCCCACCTGCTGCGCCCGTTTGTCAGAACCCAGCCCTGCCCGCGCACAGCCAGGCCGCCACGGCCAGACGGGCACAGGAAGAGCGAACGGGGCTTTCCTCTTTCCTCCCACTTGGGATGGGATCAAGAGAGACGGACAGTCTGCAGGAAGCCTCCAGCACTCGTCCCCACTGCAGCACGGCGCCCCGTGCCTCTACCTGCCGCACCTGGGCACTCCCGCAGGTCGCAAGCCTGTCCTGTCCTCACGGGCCTCCGCCCCCTCCGTGGCTCCAATTCCCCCGCCAGGCCGCCCATCCACACACCCCACCGACCAGGGGACGCCAGAGGCCCCCTGGGAATGTGGTGACAGCCTGGGAGGGCAGCCAGCACCAAGGCCCACCTCCCTGTCCCCACAGAAGTCAGGACAGGGACAGACCAGACCGCCCTGGCTGGGGGGACGGGGACGGCAGCCCCTGCAGGCTGCAGGCTGATGTCTGCAGGTGACACGGCATCTGCTGCATGAAGGGACATGTGGCATGGTCCCCGCATGCTCCCCTGAAGGTGGGGACAAGCCCGGCAGACCTGGGCACACCTGGCTCTCGCTGACTGACTCGGACAGGCCCCTGCGGGCTCCTTTGCAAGTGGGCGTGGCTCACACGGGCCGGCGCCGGCCCCGTCCAGTGCTGATGCTGCCCCCGCACTGTGTCCACGGAGGACTCAGGCCTTATCCCAGCGGACCAGAACCCTTGCAAGAGTTTGGGGGGCTCTGAGGCACACCCCGAGCTCCCCAGGCCTCCAGGGCTGTCCAGGCCGGAAGAACAGCAAAGCCCAAAAGCACCAGGCGGATTACAGGTGACCCCTGACACCGGGGAGGCTGCTAAGCGTTTTAAGCAGGAGACTGAGCAGATCCCTGTCTCAGAAGGATCATCTCCTGAGACAGTCACCCGACAGCTCCGGCTCAGCCAGGCAGGGGCAGGATGCTGCGGGGGAGAGTCGGGCGCCCCTCGAGAAGGCACTGCTCCTGACGCTGCCCTGACAAACCCGGACTGGGGCGGAGCCAGGGCCGTGTGGGGCGCGGAGGGCGTCCTGTGGACGCAGGAGCACAGCACACGGCAGCCCGGCCACCGCGGACACAGGCAAGGGCCAGGGGCCACAGTAGCCCAGACCCCTCAGCTGTGCCGGCAGCCCCAGCACCAGGGCCCAAGGCCTTGCCCCGCTGACGTTAAGGGACCACTGTCTAGAGGGACCCCTCAGGCTCGGGGATGCCACAGAGCCACAGCAGCCCGCAGACAGCGAGCCCTGGGCAGGGAGACAAGGAGTGACGCTTATTAGACTATTAAATTCCCAAGAGAAGGCTCACCTGTGCCGCACCCCAGCAGAGGGCCTCAGGGTGGGCTCCCCGGGGAGTGGGAGCACCCCTTGGTCAGCTGGAGGCAGCCTGAGGAAGAGGGAGAACAAAGGCTGGGCCTCACTCAATCCACCCCCGGACTGTGGAGGCAGGCGGAGGGCCAGGCCTGAGAGAGCCGCTCCTTTGGACCATTCTCTCCAACAGCCCATATCGAAAGCTGCTTTTTTATTAATCCGAGAATTTAGTGGCCAAATTTTCTCTCAAAACGATATGGAAGGCCAAAGGCAGGCACCGAATCCACCCCCACCCTGGAGCAGGCCTGCATGAGGGTGGCTCTGGCCTCCCTGCCCAGCCCGGAGGAAGAACCCCAGCGGCGCTGGTACAGGTAGCACTCAAGCAGTGCGCTCTCTCAGAGGCCGTGCGGGACAACCTCAGGACGTCACCCCCACCAATGACAGCCTTGCACCCCTGGGCCCCATGATCCGCTCCCAGAATTCTTGCTGCAGGCCTGCCCCGCCGCCATGGACAAGCAAGCTGTCCTCACAGCTCTCCCCACCGCATTTGTTCCCTGTTTTTGTTTAGGAAACGGGGTCTCCTTCTGTTGCCCAGGCTGGAGTCTAGTGGTGCAATCACAGTTCACTGCAGCCTCCACCTCCTGGGCTCAAGTGATCCTCCTGCCTCAGCCTCCTGAGTAGCTGGGACTACAGGTGTGCGCCACCACACCCAGCCAAGTTTTTAAAAATTTTTCTGTAGAGACGGAGGTCTCGCTATGTCACGCAGGCTGGCCCTGCGGCATTGGGTGTAAAGTAGGAAAGTGGGCAGGACCCGAGTGCCCGTCGATGGGGACGGGTGGCAACTGGGCCCGCAGCTCCATGAGCAGCGTGTGCCTGGGGGAGACCACGCGCTCGCCCCACGGGGGCTTGGTGTGGGCACTGTCCTGGGAGCTTCTCTGGCACCCTTCAAGTCCGGAATGTCCATCCATGAGAACGTCTTAGTCAAAAAGTTCAAATTTAAAGAAAACCACTAAAACAAAAAAATCAAATAAGCATTTCCAACAACACGATAGGACATTTATGATGATATAAACAAAAAAAGCAGAGCCCAGATCCACAGAGCGTGATCTCAGGTACGTAACACGCTGCACCAAAAAGCGCAGCTGCCGTCGCCAGGCGGCCCCGCAGGGTCCAGGGATTTCTGTCATCTTTCAGTAGTATGTTAAAATAAAAACAAAAAGCCAGCCGGAAGAATGGGTGTTAACTTCTTTCTTGCAATGAAAGGAAAAAACCCGGGGGAAACGGCAACAGTCCCTCCATCTATAAAAATCCCGCACACGAGGCCGGGGTGCTGATTTCGCTGCTCTGTCTTGAATGCCACCCAACGTCTTCGCATTAAGTGTACACAGAGAAGACACACTGCCATCGCCCTGGGCGCCCTCGCCCACAGATGGTTCTGGAAGCCCCCAGCCCCTCGGGAGGGCAGAGCCTAGAGGAGCAGAGATGGTGGAACCCTGACCCCGCCACCTTGTCTGGCCGCCCTCCATGGTCGTAGGCGCAGACACACGGCTTCTGTCCACGGCCAGGTCACTTCCCAGGGAAGAAACGGGCCCTGCTGCCTCCCAGGATGCCCACCTCCCCCAGCCGGTCGGCTGGCACCGACCGCCAGGCCACACCTTCTCCCTGCCCAGGCCCCCTGGCAGGGCCTCAGGACAACCTGAGGGTGAAACATGGGGCGCCCGGATAACCGAACATCACGTAAGCTTTTCCAGTGTAAGTGTGTCCTGTGCACTGTTTGGGACATACACCAAAAAATTACTGTTTATCTGAAACTCGAATCTGACTGGGCGTCCTGTACTTTTTTGTGCTGGATCTGTGCCTCTACATGAAGGTTCCTGCGAGACCGTCGGACACCCAAAGTTCAGGCGCCCCCTCCCCAGGCAAGCAGTCCCAGACAGGCCAACCTGCAACGCCCAGCCCACGTGACCACGTGGCTCTGCGGGACCCACGGGATGCACCTGGGGTCCCACCCAGAAACCAGAGACAACTGCGCAATTTCTTCATGGGAGGAGTAGGCCTGCTGCCACACCTGCAGGGCAGGCACCTGGGGGCCTCACGGCCCCACGAGTGCCCCTGCCACAGACCCCGCCACAGCACATCTGGCAGTGAAGCCAGGGTCACGGACCAAGGCAGCCCAAGACAACACGCACACCCCAAGGGTGCCCGGGGCCGAGGGACAGGCGTCCTGACCTTCCTGTTGTTCCTCCATCACAGAAAAAGAAAAAAGGACCACCTCTGCCTGGCACTTCCGGTTCAACCGCGTGGCTGCGGGGTCCAAGCCACTGCACCCTGACAGCACCCGAGTGCCTAGGCCAGTGAGGCCCCGAGGAGGGGTGCACCGAGGGGTTCAGGGAGGGCTGTGCGGCCCCAGACAGGACTCCTCCCGAACCCATGCAGGGCCCAGAGAAGCTTCACCTCCAGAGGCAGGGCAGGGAGCGGGCCTCAGTCGCCGGCCTCATGTCCAGGTGGGCACGAGGCACACCCTGGGGGAGCCGCCACAGGACACAGGTGGGCAGACAGAGATCCTCATCCACACCACAGGGAAACCGAGGCACGGAACGATCGGGGGTAGCCAGACCCACACCAAGTCTACAGCAGGCAGGCCTAAGGCCAAGCAATGCAGCCCACTCGCCATGGAGAATGTGAGTTGGGGTCCAGGTTTCCCTCCCCCGCTCCGGACTGGGACCCATCCAAAAATCCACATGCAGTGGGGCCCTGCTGGAGCCCCCAGGGACCAGGCGCCCTCCGTGTCAGGGTGGGGCTGGAGGCAGGGCCTCGAGAGAAACCAGGGTCCCTGGGGTGGGCAGACAGAACAAGAAAGAATAGGCCCCCCTCGCAGACCCCCTGCACCCCAGGCTGCTCCCTGCATGTGGAACCGGCCCACCTGTGTCCACAGGGACATGGCAAGGAGCAAGGTGTGAGGCTGTGGTGAGGGGCTGCAGGCCGCCGTGCCCGTGAGATGGCAGGACAGGCCCGGAGCCTCTGCTCGGGTCAACGACCCATTTCGCAGACAGGTACGCTGCTGTGCCAAGGTCACAGGGCTGGGCTGGCCAAACCGCGTGGGCATCAAAGCCACCAGAGGCCATGCTGGATGGAGACGGAGTGTCCTGGGCACTCAGGCTCAGGGGTGAGAACAGTGGGAGCAGTGAGGACAGAGGCGACTTCTGGGCCAACGGTGGGTGCAGCGGGGCCACCGTGCAGGTGGGGCAGGGAGGGGCTGGGCCTGGAGTTTACAGGCACAGAGGGACCAGAGGCCCTGTGACCCGAGGGAGGTGTCTCAGAGTCCTGGAAAGGGCCAGGCTCCAGTGGAATGAGATGGGGGCACACGTAAGGCCACCCCACCGCCCAAAGAAATCGTCCACTGAGGACCAGCCAGCCCCCAGAAGCCTCCCCACCCCCAACAAACTGGGCCAAGGCCAAGCCACAGGCTCCCTGGGGCCTAAGCAGTAGGAGGTGGAGAAGCCCCCAAGCCCCAGCCCAGTGGGGCCCTTCTGTCTCTCCCCAACCCTTGCAAAGCAGCTCCCTGGGGGGCTGGGGTGAGGGGGAAACAGTGAAAAGTTTGGGGTGACTTAGAGGCATGCTTGGGATGATGGCGCCCGTTGAAGACCCCGCAAGGGAACCCTGCTGCGGAGCCCCTGGGCCCAGGCTGCAGGAGGGGCTGGAAGGAATGTGGCCCCCCCGGCATCGGGCTCCCCAGCCCTGGAGGGGGCACGGGCGCTGGCCCGGCGGGGACCCCACACCCTCCCCAGCCCCCCGAACTTCTGCTCCCTCCGCGGCCCCCAAGGCCACGTGCTCCTCAAGCCCCCCGCCCCGGGCCAGCCGGGCCCAGCGCCCCCGGCCCGGCCCCCGGCGCCCCCGAGTCCCCCGCCCGCCCCGGCGGGCCGCCCCCGGCCCCAACAGGTGGGCAGAGCCCCCGCCCGCCCGACGGGGCCGCCCGAGGGGCCATTTTGGGCAGGGCGGCGCGGCGGGTGCGGGCGCGGGGTGCGGGGCGCGGGGCCGGGGACCGGGCCGGGCCGGCGGCGGCCCGCGGCGCATAAAGGCGGACGCGGCCTTACCTCCGACCCTGTACATGTTGGCGGCCATGTCCGGGCCGGGGCGGCGGAGGGCCGCGGGGCGGCGGCGCCGGGCGCGGGCGGCCGGGAAAATGGAGGCGCGATGGCGGGGGCGGGCGCGGGGCTTAAAGGGGCCGCTGCTGCCGCCGCCGCCGCCGCCGCCGCCGCCGAGGCCGCCGAGGCCGCGCAGGGACGGGAGGGCCGCGGCGCGGGCGGGAGAGGAAGAGGAGGAGCGGCCGCGGGCGGGGAGGGGCCTCGGGCGCCACCGCCCACCGCGCGAGCCGTTACCCGACCCGGCGTCGCCGCCCGCGCGCCCCTGCCCGGGGGCTTCCGGCGCCCCGGGCTCCCCGTCACCCTCCGCGGGGCCTCCCCGCGCCCCTTTCCCGGCAGGCCCTGCCGGCACCCGCGGGGGTCCCCCTGGCACCACAGGTGGTCCCCCACCCCCGCCCCTTCCCTGGTAGGCGCTCCCAGAGCCCCCGTGACCCTCGCCAGCGCCCGGGGGTGGCGGCTCCTCCGCAAGGGCCCCTCAGAGGACCCTCCCCGGGTGCCCAGCGTGTCGGCGGCCCCCGGCCTAGAGGCCCACCCCACACCACCCTTCCGCGCCCAGCCTTTGCCACCCAGCGCGAGGCGGTCGGTGTCCCTGCCCCCACAGTCATCCCTGGCTGTGGTGGCCGCCCGGAGCTGTGACCTGGTGGGAGGGCCACCCTCCCAGGTGGCCCTGAGGCTGGAGTGCAGCAGGCCTGCTGGCCCCAGCCCAGACCTGCCAGGTGGAGCGCCGGGAGGGCTGTGTCCTGTCTGCACTGGGGCACCTGGCATATGTAAGTCCGTGCTTGTTTCTGTGCTTATTGAGGTCTAAGGGTAGTGGAGAGTCGGGCAGCCCAGATGCCCCGTCAGGAAGAGAAGAGGACGTGGCGTCCCAGATGGAGAGAAACGGATGGTCCGAGCCGGAGTTTGGAGGCAGGTTTGCTATCAGTGTTGGGGAGGTGAGGAAGGACGGTGTCCCCGGGGGGCTCCAGGTTGCTGGTCTGTGCGGCGCCTGGGTGACTGCCTGGTCTGGCCAGAGGAAGGTCTGTGGCTGAGGATGCTGCTGTCCAGTTAGAGGGAGGTCCCTGTGGAGCTCAGGAGAGAGCCCTGGGGCTGCGGGGCAGGGTGTGGGCAGCTGGGGTGGAGCACCGAGGAACCGCCCTGCCGTGCTCCACACTAGACCCCAGCGAGGTGGGCAGGAGACCAGCGCCTGTGCCGGGCGGAAGCTAGATGGGGACCCAGGAGGGCTGTGGCCACAGCCTCATGTGCTGCAGGCCACACCAAAAGGGAGTCCTTCTGGGTGAGCAGGGGACTGGGGGCAGAGGGTGCAAGGAACGGGTCATGTTTGCTGGAGACTGCAGGGGAAGAGGAGAGAGAGCAGCTCACGTCCAGGAGAGGGTGATGACGTACAGGCAGAGTTTCCCCAAGAAGGGCCTCTCTCCCTCCCGCCGGCCCCGTCCTTAACCTGGAGCCTCCATCTGTCTCCTCTCCCGAAACGAAGCTATAGCATGAGCTCTTCCACCAACACCTAACAAACTCACCAAAAAGTTAGTCAGAAATGCCAAAAGATGCCCAGGCAGCTGTTAGGTATGGAGAGAACAGATACTTCATGCCTGTAGTGTCTGCTTCTGCCTCCATCCCTGAAACAAGGCAGACCTCAACCTGAGCACCGGACCACGTCACGAGACATCATGACAACATGAGGATTCTCCGCTGCCCCCAGCCTGGAGAGAAGCCCACCGAAGGACTTGTCCGTCGGAAGAGGAGTGCTAGCCGCTGCAGCGTAGACGGGCAAGGCCGACTGAGGGAAGCAGGTGTGGGGTCCAGTGTCCCAGGGAGGTGATCCCAACGCCTAGCTGGTCCCCACAAGAGTAAGGGCATGGCCCTCACAAAGCAGAGTGATGTAAGTCACAACAAAGAATTGAGAGGAATCCATCCATTTAGTAACAAAGTAGACAGAGCTGCTTACATCAGAACAGGAGTGACTTGCAGAGAAGTCACATGCTGACCACACCTGACAGCAGAAAAACCGGGATCAGGGAGGGCGTGTGGGCCAATGAAAAACCCAGAACAGAAGAAAACACAACTGAAGAAACAGAAGACAACTGCACAGGTCAGTTCTAGGGTCTTAATAGGAACATGCTAGATGATAAAATAGCAGAATGAGGGGAAGATTGCAGAGCCAAGGAAACACACTAAGGATCAAAATCACACCTTCCCCGGAATAAGTCAGAAACAGCAAGGGGCAGAATATCAAATTACTAAGAGGAAAGGCTTGAGATAATTTCAGGGCAAGACAAAGGGATTAAAACAATAATTTATTCATTCAACTATTATTTGCTAAACACCCCCGTCAAGCCACACACCATTCTACTAAGGAGACAAAGTCTGCCCTCAGATAGTTTACAATCTAGCAGGGAAGGGAGAGAGAATAAACAAATAATATATAAAGTCATGAGTTTAAGTGCTTTGCAGACAAAATTGGCCAGGCGTGGTGGCGAGCGCCTGCAGTCCCCGCTACTTGGGAGGCTGAGGCAGAACGATCACTTGAGCCCAGGCGTTGCAGGTTGCTGTGAGCTATGATGATGCCACTGCACTCTAGCCCAGGCAACAGAGGGAGAGACGGTCTCAAAATAAAAGTGCCCTGTGGACAAAATGAGGAGCATAAGGAGACAGGGTGGTAACAGTGAGGGGCACTGTTCGGGAGGTTAGAGGAGGGTTGCAGGAGGCGGGGTAAGAGGCCAGGAGTCCTGTAGGCTGGTGTGGGGCCCGTGGGGACTTTGGCTTTGCCGCTGGAGGGCTCTGAGTGGCCTGAACTGACCTTTGTCAGAAGGACCCCTGAGGCTGCAGTGAGGGTGAGAACTGGCAGAGTGGTGGATGGCCAGAAACCAGCCTCAGGCACAGGCTGCTGCAAGCAGAGGGTCAGGAAAGGATGCAAAGATCTGCTGCAGGCAAGTTCCCCTGGAATAACGGAGGGCCTGCGTAACGCAGGGCCACACCCCATCCCGGAGAAGCCCACACAGCATGATTGAGAGAGACCCACCTTGCCTGTCACTAAACTTCGAAGACTAGCGTAGCCGTTTCTCAGAACGAGCATATCGCATACAAGAAGATCCACCTGGCGTCTGGTTCTCCAGCAACATTCCGGGCTTGCAGAGTCCTTAGGGAAAGAAAGCACAACCGTAAGAGTCCTCTCCCCAGCAGGTTCTCACGCAAGCATAGCAGCCTCAGGAACCCAAGAAATAAAATTCTTTAAAAATTTTAAAACTGACCTTAAGTCCAGCCGACAAAGATGTAAATCCAAACAAAGACTTTGGTCTGAGTACTGGCAGTGAGCTCACCGCACAGCCCGGGTCCGAAGGGGAGTGCGCAGGTCGCAGGGCGGGGGTCGGCCCCGTCCATCTTCCCGTGGCAGGTAGCAGGAGGACTTTCGGGCATCAGTGCAGGTGCTCACCAGACCCAGGCCGGTCACTGCTGTCCACGGTGAAGCAGGCTGCTGGGACGACTGATGCTGTCTGTTAATGTTTTTGTGATTTCTAAAAACATTCGTAGGACAGTCTTAAATTTGGGGTGAAGAAGCATTCATCTGATTTCAGCAATAATTTTTTTGTCTCAAATATTTTAAAATTTATAAGGAGTAGCTCTACATTTATTTCTATATTTCCATATGTCCTTTCATCTCTGCATATCCATTTAGAAATATCTGGAATAACTTACACCGAATGTTAACAGCTGTTAGTTCAGTGATCAGATTGTGGGCGAGTTTTTAAAAACTGCATTCTTTGTTGTATTTTAAGTATTTTTGCAAAGCCAATGAAGTCATTTTTTTAAATGGGGGCCATGCTGGGCACTGTCGGGTGGCACTCAGGAAGGCCACATGCTACATCTCCCTCGTGCCCGGCCAGTCCTCCGTGGCCACGCTGTGCCCGCCGAGGTCTCTGACCTGCTAGTCCCTTCTTGCTTGAGGTGTCGGAGCTGGCCAGGGTCACCAGCTGGAACGGGTGCGGGAGGCCTGGGCGAGCCTGCGAGCTGGAGGCGGGCCCCTGCACCCCACTGCCCCTGCTCCACGGGAGCACGTGGGCCCCTGCCCTTTGCAGGGCACCCCTGAGTCCTGGGAGGCCAGCTGCGCTGCAGAGAGCTGGGGAAGGACTCACCTGTGGGGAGGCAGAAGCCAAGGCACAGTTCAGGTGCGTGGCGGTCACGCTGCGGTGTCCGCTGGCAGTGGAGGCTGGGTTGAGTCCTGCCACACAGAGGCTGTGGGGCTCTGGATGGGTCCCCACGGCTGCTTCCAGGGCCCTTGCCACTCCCAAGCCTGCATCCCCAGCCTCTCCTTGATTTCACGTGCCTCAGCGACCCCCCAGGACAAGCCCAGCCTGTCTGCTGTGCGGATCCCCCCTCGGGTTTTGCAGCTGGGGCACCATTGACATCAGGGCTGGGTCGTTCCAGACTGGGGTGCTGCCCTGCGCACTGTAGGTCTCGAGCAGCACCCCAGCCTCTACCCACTAGACGACAGCAGCGTCTGGGGGAGGCAGAGTGCTCTCTCCCCGAGGACGTCCTCATCTGAACCCCTAAAACCTGTGAACAAGCTAGGTGGAAGGTAATTGGAGTGGCAGACCCGCTGACCTTAAAACGGGGAGAGCGTCCTGCATTATCTGGGTAGGCCCGGTGTAAGCACAGGGGTCCTTAACGTGGAAGAGGGAGGCAGCGAAGGAGGTGGGGGTTCAGAAGCAGGGCCAGAGAGGTGCCTGCCGCGCAGCCAGGGCATGAGTTGCTGGATGCTGGAAAAATCAGGGCAAGGGGTTCTGCCCTGGAGCGTCCAGGAGCACAGCTCCGCCAACGCCCCGCAGCCCAGTGAGACCCCCACTCGTACTGCCTCCTGCTGTGAGGCCCCTTTCTCAGCCTAAGTTCCATGCCGGGCAGGGCATTGTTCCTAGGGAGCCGTGGACCGGGGCAGGGGACTGCAGCTTTAAAGTCAGGCAGCATCTGAGAGCTGCGCAGCTCTGGACAACCCCTGGCAACTGTTTACACTTCAGCCCCCACTCTGTACCAGGAGCACCTAGGGGAGGGAAGACACCTGCAGCTTCCTGCCAGCACAGAGCCAGGCCCAGAGCACCCCATCCCCAGTGGCCTCTGAGGAGGGGGCAGGGTCCTGAGGGCCCCCAGGGCTGCCCTCCACCACCCTCTGGATCCTGAGAAGTGCAGAGGATCCCTACCTAGGGACAAAACTAAGTTCAAGGGACTCCAGAGAGGATTGGGGCAGGGGGGCACCTAGCTGTGTGATCTTGAGGGCTTCCTGGAGGAGGGGGAACCTCTCTGAGTCTTACAGAAAGGAGGGGGAGGGAGGCAGGAGCGGAGGAGGAGGAGGAGTCAAGTGTGCAGGGGCAGCGTGGCCAAGTCTGATGGTCAGGTCTGCGCCAGCCACAAGCTCTGGGAGGGAGCCAGGCTGGTGCCAGCGCTGCCAGCGTGCTGCTGCGTGTGGAGTCCACAGGGCTGCGCAGACCTGGTCCCTGCCCTCACCCAGGGCTTGGGGGAGATCACTTCATCTTGCCCCGAAGCCCCCCCACCAGCCCTCCCCATAGAAGCCCAGTCACGGATCTAACAGTCGCTGAGTCCAGGGCGCCTCACCCCAGCAGCAGGCCTGCCTGCCCCCCACCCCCCAGGGCTGGGCCTGTGACTACCCCTCCTCCAACGTGGCCTGCCCAGAACGCAGCCCTGCCTGGTCACCCCCAGCTCAGAACCCTCCTGCAGGCTTGAGACAAAGGTAGTCACCACTGCAGGCCTGGGGCCTGGGGCACTTCCCCAGCCAGCTCCCCACCGCTGCCCCAGGCCCTCTGCCCACTGCCTTCTTGGCCCTCATCACCAGCAAGTCTCCAGGGCGTCTCCCTCTGTGTGTGGCACCTCTCTGGACCCCTCACTCCGGCCGCTGCCACCGCCGCACCCCACTGGCTCATGCATGCCCATCGGGGCCTTCAGAGGCAGGACCCAGTGGGACCCCTCAGTGCCCATAACATGGAAACACCCGAGCCCCTGGGGACCTCTGGCCTCAGCCCATAGCTTGGCCTCTAGCAGGCAGGTGCCCAGTGCCCCAGGCTAGCCCTTGCCCTGTCTGCAAAGGAGCCAAGTCCTGAGCCAGCGCCTGCTTGGACACCGGTGCTCCCCAGTCAGGCCCAGGTGGCTGCAACCCAGAGGGCAAGTCCCCCAGGCCCCTCCAGCAGCCTCCTCAGGCCAGCCTGGGGCAGGGCAGCCCCTCAGGCTCCCTGGTCAGGCCTCCAAGGCCTCAGGAGGGGGCAGCTGGCCTGAGAGGGGTCCTAGGCCTGTTTTCTCACCGGTGGGTGGGCCATGAGCCCCTGGCAGGGCACGCAGAGGCCGCGCACCCCCATCTCACCGGGGAACCCCAAGGAAAGGCACCAGAGGACAGACACTGGGTTGAGTCAGTTCTTAGGAGGGAGGCGACCTCAAAGTCGCCGGAAAGCTGCGCTCCGGGCCAGGAAGGCGCTGGTGGACTCAGTGGAGCTCGGCGGGTAGAGGAAGAGCACGTCCTTGTCGACCTCCTCGGACACCAGCTGGGCCACGATCTGCACCATGTCCTGCTGGCGACCGCAGGGTGAGGGAGCCGTGGGAGCAGGGAGGGTCGGTCCCAGGTGGGGCTGAAGAGGCCCTGCGCCCGCGCCCCGCTCACCCTGCAGCCGGAGGGAGCCCCAGCGCCCCACCTCTCCTGGCCGCCCAGCACGGCCAGCCGGCGGCGCTCGTCGATGCTGACGCTCCAGTGGCGGCCCGAGCGCCGGCGCTCCGGCGGCTCGCACACCTGCGGGGACAGGGCGGCGGGTTGCGCGCGGCCACTGGGCCTGCGCCTCTGCCTCCCAGCACCCGCCTTCCCTCTGCGCTCTCCGCGCGGACGGCAGGCGGCGGGGTGAGGGCGGCGGGGGGGGGGGGGGCGCCGCTTCACCTGCCCTCTCTGCAGGCTCCCAGCCGGCCCCGGGCCGTGTGGCCTCGGTGGCTTTGCGCAGTGGCTCCGCGCCTGGACCGCGCCCGCCCGCACCTGCCCGCTTCGCTGCGTGGCCGGCCTGCCCTGCTGCGCGACCTCACAGCGGGCGCCCAGGCGTGGGGCTCACTGGGGAGGCGGGAGGCCGAAAGGCGGGACTCAGGGGTCAAATCCACGCTTCCCTCCTCCCCAAGCCTTCTCTAAAATGATCATAAACAGATTTAGGGAAATAAATAATGGTTGTTAATCCATTAGGATTAAAAGACCAGGTTCCAGTGCAGGAGAGCCACCAGCAGGGTACAGGGGAATGGGAGGTGGGGGGCCCAGGAATGGCCAGAACCAGGTGGGGCCAGGATGACCTCCTCCCCAGGGAGGAACTTCTCAGGCGGGCTGTCTGTGAAGGTCGCTCCAGACTCTGCCAGGCCAGAAGCCTCCTGTGCTGCCACCTCCCACCCCAGCGGCAAGGGGCATCACGCTAAAAATAGGGGATTAATAACAAACTCAAAGTTTAGTCCCACTCCCAAAACAATTACAAACAGAATTATCATGCAATCCCACAATCCCACTTCTGGGATAGACCCAAGAGAACTGAAAGCACCTAAACCAAAGTATCATTCAGGTGTAGAGGCAGAATAAAGACATTGTCACATCTTTCGGAGTCTTGAAAATCTTGAAAACTTTAACATCCTCTGAACCCTTTCAGAGGAAGCCGCTAGATGATGTATCCCACCAAAACAAGGCAGTAAACCAAGAAACAGAACAACTAGGGCCCAGGAAACGGGATCCTGTGTGCAGAGGACCGGCAGGAGGGCAGGCAGAGGGGGCCTCGCGGTGGCCGCGTGAGCAGCAGGAGGCTCGGGGCTCCAGCAGGGCCACCACCAAGGGAAAAGCAGAGCTCCCAGGTGCCGGACATGTTTAGGCCTGTGAGAGGAGTGTCACAGATTTGTCGGAAAGTTTGGGAAAGAACTAATAATCACAGAAAACAGAAAAGAGGGCCAGGCAAGGTGACTCATGCCTGTAATCCCAGCACTTTGGGAGGCCGAGGCAGATGACCACTTGAGGTCAGGAGTTCAAGACCAGCGTGAGCAACATAGCAAGACCTTGTCTCCACAGAAAATACAAAAATCAGCCTGGCATCGTGGCACGTGCCCATAGTCCCAGCTACTCAGGAGGCTGAGGCAAGAGGATGGCTTGAGCCCAGGAGTTGGAGGCTGCAGTAAGCTGTGATCACATCACTACTCTCCAGCCTGGGCAACACAGCAAGACCCTTTCTCAAAAAGAAAAGAGAAAAGAGAAAATGAGGTGGTGAAGGGAGACAATGATGACATCCAGGAAAAACAAAAAGCCGCACAAGAAAGGACACATGGTGACAGTGTGGTCTATGTCTCGGCTGTGGACAGTGCCGCATGGTCACTACAAAGCCACTGCTGGGAGCAGATTTGATGAAAATGCGGCAGAACTCTGCGGGAGCACAGGAACGGGAAGCGTGTGGTGGGAGGTGATCCGCGGCGTCTGCGGTGTGGGACGCGGGACAAATGTAAAACTGAGAAGTCAGGAAGTCACGGCATGAGCGCAACAGCCTTCTTTTACTGAAACGTGCAGTGGGACACCGGGGAGAGCTGGCCACGGTGGGCTCAGGGGACGCTGCTCTCAGATTGTACACATACACTTTAGTAAGAGTGACACGGAGCTTGAGACGTAGAGATTTGAGTGGTTCATGAGAGTGACCTAACGGACACAGGAGACCTTGCACGGAACCCTGACCCACCGAGAGTCCACGTTCTAACGGAACAATGGACCATGCCACAGACTGGCCACGCGTTAGACCACAGACAAAACACATCCCCGACACACAGCAGGTGCCCAAACTTGTCATTCTGCAACCACAAAGCGATACAATTGAAAACTAACGAATGGACCACAAACACGCCTGTGGACATGACATTCCATAACACCCTTCTGATTAACTGCTGAGCGAAAAAGAAAACCAAGACTGGAATGCCCATTTATTCAGAAACCGGTAACGATGAGGTTCCGAACCCCAGCTGAAGTCAATCTACAGCTTCAAGCGCATCATTAGAGCAAAGCGCAAAACAGTGACCAAGCAAATCACTGGAGAAGCCAGAAAAAGAATAAAAGAAATTCACTGAAAGCCTAAAGATAGAATTAGGAAAGATTAATGAATAAATTAAAATGAAAAAAAGTGAATAATGATCACAAATGAGTTCTCTGAAAAACCAATAAAACAGACTTAATCCCCTTCTTCCATCCTTCCCAACTCCACGCAGATCCATCTGTGTTTTTTTGTGTTGTTTTTTTTTTTTGCCAACT
This sequence comes from Avahi laniger, assembly GCA_963575035.1. NCBI lineage: Eukaryota > Metazoa > Chordata > Mammalia > Primates > Indriidae > Avahi > Avahi laniger. The sequence goes on from CAUYSK010048244.1 coordinate 17,660, forward strand.
TTTTCATGTTTAGCTTCCGTTTAGTTTCTTTTCTTTAGGACCTGCAAGTCCATAGACTTTATCCCCTTTTCTATTCAGTTTCCAAAATAGTTTTCTCTTTGCTTTTAAGCATCTCTTCCTAGATTCTGGCTGGTAAATATTTGAATGTTATAAATATTCAAGTGTTTTCTTCTAGACTGTTTAACATTTTTGTGTCATTCCACCAAACTTACAAAAATTCTGCAGTCAGACTTGTCAGGCTTTTCCTTCGAGGATCTTATGTTTGGCGTAAGAAGGACATTTCTCACTCCCAGATTCTGAATGTTGCTCTTATACATTCTCCCAGTGCTTACAGGCTTTGGGTTTAACATTTGGTGTGTGTGAGCTTGTGCATTTTGTGCGAGGTGGGGCTGCCTTGCGAATGGACAGCCATCACCCAACACCATTACTGAAAGGTCCGTTCCCCTGGCGTTGAAATGCCATGCTTAGCATAAACTACACCCCAAGACTTGTGCAAGGGCCGATTTCTGGACTACTTGTCCTAGGTCCCGGATGTGTTTGCTACCTTCTGTCCCAACACCACACAATTTTAATTGCCAGAGCCTAAAGCAGAGCTTTTCAAAAGCATTGCATGGCTCCTTCTCCAAGTAAAATTTTAAAATCTTTATTTTTTCAAATTATAATTTTTATGAAAACATTAGCAATATATTGTTTACTTTCGCATGTCTTTGAACTCTGAATAAACAAAGCCACATGGCATGGATAATTCTGTCACTTGCCTATTTCACTCGAGGACAGGCCTCTCAGACCCACACTTGCTGCTGCACACAGCAAGCGTCCACAGGGTCAAATTCCACAACCCAAGGTGAGCTTGCTGAGTTTGACAGCAAAACACGATGTGAACTGAAGCAAAGCTTCTCAGTATCCAACTCTGCCTCCCCCTCGCCCCCCGGCTGGAATATTCCCATGTTCCATTCTGTACATGTTCATGCGCACATGCTGGATGGGTTGTTTCCATCACTGACGATGTCTTTTAACGAGCACACTCGGTCCAGTTCCATTTGTTGAATTAAATGACATACTGGTAATTCTATCTGCTGCCTTCCCCCCTGCTGTTTGTCATGCCTGCCTTACGATTCCTTCTCTGTCCTCTCCTGCTTTCTTCTAGACCAATCGTGTGGTGTTTCTATCCCACTCTCCCCTCCCCACTGTTCAAGTGTGGTTCTTTCTGTTCTTTTGATGTGATCACAACATGCACGCAAACCCACCGAAGTCTAAAGTTGACAAACATCTCCATCCTCTTCTCAAAAAATGCGAAGAAGTTAGACCCCTGTAGCTCCACTCATGGGCACCGTTCTGACATCATGCCACTGCAAGTGGCACAGTGATGCTATCACTGTTTCTGTGCAGGTGAGAGGCATCCAGTGATTGCTTGTACCCATCCACGTCCGTTCCAGTTCACCCATGCACCTCCTTCCTTCGCACCCTTCATTGCATACGCATTTCAGACCTTCTGAGATTACTTTTGTGTTGTTTGAGGTCCGTTCTTCAAAATTGAGGTGACAGTCTGCTAGGGGAAATTCTCTTTTGTTAGTTATCATTTTTTAAATGTATTTATTTAGCCCTCTTCATAAAAGATATTTTTGCTGGGTATAACATTCAAGGTTGACCGTTATTCTTTCAGCACCCACGTGTGTATCATTCTCGTCTAACAGCTTCCACAGCTGTTAATGAGAAGGCACTTGCCAGTCTCACTCTTGTTCCTTTGACAGTTCTCTGTCCTTCCTTTCTCATTGCTTCTGAGATCTTTGTCTCTGGCATTCTGCAATTTCACTAAGATGGGTCTCGGTGTATAATCCTCTTACCTATCCTGCTTAGGATCTGTTGGGCCCTCAAGACTACAGTCTAAATTACTGCCTATGATAGCCAGCCTCCAAGATGGCATCCAGTAACTCCCACCTCCTGGTGTTCCTGGCCTTGTGTTGTCGCTCCCGTATTAAATAAGGATGACCAGCATAGCCAGAATATTGCAGAAATGATGGAGTGTGACTTCCAAAGCTAAGTCATGGAAGCCATTGCAGCTTCCACCTCACTCTCTTCACTCACCCTGGGGGATGTCAACCCCGTGCTGTGAGGATACCCAAGCTTCCCCTGGGGAGGAGCTGAGACTTCCTGCCAGCATCTAGCACTGACTTGCCGGCCACATAAGTGAGCCACCGTGGAAGCACAGTCTCCAGGCTTACTTGAGCTTTCAGATGACTGTCACTCTGACATCATGATTATAACCTCCTGAGACACCCCAAGCCAAAGCCAACCAGCTAAGCAGCTACCAAATTCCTGACCTATGAAAACTGAGATAAAAGTACTTATTATTCTTTTAAGCTGCTAAGCTTTGGGGAAATTTGTTATGCAGCAATGGGTAACTAATACATTTCCAGAACACTACATTTAGAATAAAATTGTCGTGATTCATGTAAAGTTTACTTTTAAAAAAATAGGGACTGCACTGAATTACATATTACATCTGCCCAACCAGTAACATGGTACACATTTCCAAGAGGTGTTATGTTATTCGGTGACATTTTTATAGTGTTCTTCATATAGGTATTGAACAAGAGCAGACTTGTTTCTAAGGACATCATACTTTCTGTTGCTAAAGGGAATGGGACCGTTTTTCCATTCCATTCTCTGGCTGGTTATGTTTAGTGTATTAAAAAACTATTAAGTTTTTAACGGTAACTACATCCAAATTCCCTCTTTTATTCATGTTCATATTAATTGGCTTAAGTAGATTTTCCAGGTAGACAATACATTAGCTGCAAGTAGCAATCATTTTAACTTTTGAGACATTTATGCCATGTTTCATTTTCTTGGCTTACTGTAAGGCTCTAATTTCCCGCATAGTGTTTAATTGTCATGGTGAGGCTGTGCACACCTGTCTGCTCCTTGCACCTGATTAAAACATGCACAGAGATGTTCACTGTGTGCTCTTGAGAGCTCCTCCTCACCAGGTTCTCACTGCCTTATCCAGAATCTAGATTTTCACACTTCTTATGTTTCTAAGGAGACACACTGATATTTATTAACAATATTTTTCAACATCTATTGAGATAATCACATGGTTTTCCACCGTTTGTTAACGAACTTTATTTAGAGATTTCCAAATGCCTTCATCTTTGGTTACAATTTTCTTTTATTCATACACAACTTCATTCATTTAATGTCTAGTCTTTGAGCACTTACTGGTTCCAGGCAGTGCGCTCGGCACTGGGGACAGAGTAGTGAATAACGGAGACACGTTCCTGTCCTGGCGGGTGCACGTGTGCACATGAGGCCATCATCCGGTTGTGAGCTCAGCTCTTTAGATGCCACTAGATGCGCTTTACTGTTATTCATGATTTTTGAACATAGGCGCATTGTTTTCTTTTTCCTTTTTCTCCTGTCCTCCTCTCCTCAGCACTGGTGTTAGGGTGACACCAGTGCCACACAAGAAGTGGCTCGGGGCAGCTCAAGCCTCGTCAGTGGGGTGCTTATCGCCTGCTTGTTTGCGAGTGCCCACCTGCACTTTCGTCTGGGAACCCACATTTTTTAGGGAAGATCTAGGACCACTTTAGAGTTTCCTTTGTTGTTATCGGTTGCTTGAGGTTTTTTGGGTTTTATTTAAATCAAACTTGGTAATACAAATGCAGACATTCACTTTTCAGGGTCTTTATCCCCAACGTTGTGACATTTCACAGTGAAACGCCCGTTCTGTCCTCACGCTAGGTACTCTGTGGCATTCTCCCTGCAGAACCCCGGTCATTCCTTGTTTCTCCTGCCGTTTTGTTCCCCTCTCTCCACTGGGGATGTTTCTTCTAAGTGTATCGTTTTCTCCTACTTTCCATTTTCCAGGTGATTTCCTTAACTTTATATTCCAGCCCTTTACTGAACATGCCAAAGCTGCTATGTTTATTTTTTAAGAGCTCTTTTAAAAATTTTCCGGATGTTCCTTTTTACACAAAATCCTTCCCTTGTTTTACGCATGGAACGTCTTCTTTTCCTTTTCTGAGGATTTCACTGTTCTGGAGGGATTTCTTCCCTACCTTATCTGTCCCTTCCATCTCCGGGTCCTTGCTCTGTGTTCACATGAAACAGGAGGTGCCACAGTGCTTTCGGAAGCTGCATGGAATAGGCGAGGGCTGTCAAATGTAATTTGATCCGGGTAGGGCAGCAGGCAGGGGGGCATCTTGGGGATCCGACCTCTAGTAGCTTCAGGTCTTTCCTGCGGGACACCGGTCACGTTCCGTGACAGCTGTCTGTGCACCTCTTCCTGGGAAGAAGCCAAGTCCAGGAGCCAATGTCATTGTTTTGCAGTTGGATTTCCACTCCTCCAGCCTGACCAGCAGCCCTGCCACACTCATCTACTCTTTTTGTTGTTTAGAGACAGAGTCTCACTCTGTCACCCAGGCTGGTGACAGGGCTCACTGCAGCCCTGATTCCCTTGACTTTGCTAACGGTGTGTGTTTCCACATGTGGCTAAATACATCCATTTTTTCTTTTTATGGCATCTGGACATTGACACTTGGTTCAAAAGGCAACCGTTACCCTATGGTTATAAAGGAATTTGCCCAGTGTTTCTTTTTTTTTTTTTTTTGAGACAGAGTCTCACTGTGTTGCCTGGGCTAGAGTGAGTGCCATGGCGTCATCCTAGCTCACAGCAACCTCAAACTCCTGGGCTCAAGCAATCCTTCTGCCTCAGCCTCCCAAGTAGCTGGGACTACAGGCATGCGCCACCATGCCCAGCTAATTTTTTCTATATATTTTTGGTGGTCCGATTCTTTTCTTTCTATTTTTTAGTAGAGACGGGGTCTCACTCTTGCTCAGGCTGGTCTCGAACTCCTGAGCTCAAACAATCCGCCCACCTCGGCCGCCCAGAGTGCTAGGATTACAGGCGTGAGCCACCGCACCTGGCCCACATTTATTTTTTAATACTGAAATTTGTTATTATGGTTAAATGAAGGCACGGAGCTGAGACATTAACTTTTTTTAAAATAAAGCAATTGCAAATTGGTACAATCTTTTTGGAATCATTTTGGCAATATTTATCAAATTTGAGATGCTTATATCCTTTGTTCTGATATTGTGCTTCTAGGATCTATCAGATGTAATCATGTGTGCAAAGATGTTCATACATACATGATGTTTTCTGTGACATTGTCAGTTATACTGAATAATTAGAAACAATGTAAATTTCTATTATTTTGGAAAAGGTTAAATTATGAAATTGTGAAATACTATGCAGTATTAAAAAGAAGTAGATTAAAAGTATTGCAATGAAAAAATATCCAGGATTTTTAGGTGAAAAAAGGAAATATAATAAAAATGGTAAAGGTCTAGAAGGATGCACAAAAAATTGTTACAGCATCAGGTGAGGTGGCTCATCCCTGTAATCTTAGCATTGCGGTGAGGCTGAAGCAGGAGGATCACTTGAGCTCAGAAGTTCCTGACCAGCCTGAGCAAGAGCGAGACCCTGTTTCTACTTAATAAAAAAAAAAAAAAGAAAAGAAATTAAGAAAAATTAGCCAGATGCAGTGGCATGTGTCTGTAGGAAGGCTGAGGCAGGAGGATCACTTGAGCCCAGAAGTTTGAGGTTGCAGTGAGCTACAATGATGCCACTGCACTCTGCTCAGAGCCACAGAGCAAACTCTGTCTCAAAAAAAAAAATAAATTGTTAGGGTTATCATGGGCAGGGTGTGGTTTGGGAAGAAAAAAGTTATAACTTCTTAATATTTAATATTGTTTGAATTTTTCAAAATGAGCATCTATGCTTATACTACTTGTGTGCCTAAATAAAGGAAATTTCATCAACAGATTATATCCCAAATACAGCAATAGACCACAGAAGCTACTTATCTTGCTGATATTTTAAATTTCCATCTGGCAATGTAGGTTAGCAATGTTTACAGATTCAACTTAATATTTGAACTTACCACACAAAACAAAATATATTTGACATTTCGGGATGAAAGATTGACGTTACAGTACTTTAAAAATGATCTCACAGAATTAGATACCCAAGCTATCTGAAAACTGTTTTCTGAGGGGTTTTTTTGTTTGTTGTTTTTGTTTTTTTTTCGCCAAAAAAAGACATCAACTGAGAAATCCATTCAACCATGAAAACTGGAACCTGATTTTCTTGTGTATTTCTGCAGTGCTGCAATGTCTGGCATATAGTAGATATTCAAAAAATACTGACTGATGGATGAGTCCACGGTTTAAATCTTGTTAGTAGCACCCACTTGTTTAAAAGCAGGAAATCGGCAAGGATAGATGATTGAGATTCTTGTTACTGGTTTTACCAAATGAGGAGGCCAGGGAGAGGAAGGGCAGCCCCCTCTTGATACTTACGCAGTTAAGAATTTGTTGAGCACAGCGTTTAGTGGTTTATGTTCTGGTAATCTGTGAATTGAAAAATCATTCAATTTTACAACCAGACAGACAATAAAAGGGAAAAAAGCAAGTGTGTTATTAGTGACACGCACACATATATGTGTGTGTGTGTGTGTGTATATATACATTATATATATATATATATATATATATATATTTCCTCCCCCCCCCAGAATAGAAGAAAGTTTTCTAGTGCAAACGTTTCCTGGCTGTGAAAAGGTGGGCTAATCACTCCATTCGTGACTGTATTTTCACCCAAATCCCTTCCTCGGAGTTTTTTTTCCCCCCTCAAGGGAGGAATCAGTAAGTAAACTTTTATAAAATGCTAGCACTACAGTGGCCATCCTATATTTGTGCAATGAATGTTTCATATAAATTCAATACCAGACGGTAGGGTTGAAAAGCACCGAGACTAAAATTACACAAAAATTCAAGTGTTCTCTAGTCCGGGGCAGCCTCTTTACCTTCATTCATCGCCCCTGACACAGCTATTAGGCCGGTGCGAGTCCCGGCGGTCGATCCGAGCGCCGGGCGGTTCCCGCACAGGCTGGGGGCGTCCTCTCCCGGGTCTCGAGCCCGGGATTCCCGAAGCCCACAGCCAGCGCTGGCCGCTGATCGCGCCACCTACAGCCGCGCGCACCCGGGGCACTTCCACCTCGGAATTGGGGTTCTGGCGGGACATTCCTACCTACTCTCGGGAGTCAGGTCCCCAAGGCTTTTCCCGCCAGCAGAGGGAGGTGTTCAAGCTTGGCCGCCCAGTCCCCGAAGCCGGAAGGCCCGCGGGGCCGCGGCAGGGCGGGCGGGGCGGTCGACGGAGCGGGAAGTACAAGGAGCGCGCTCCCGCGAACGCAGGAGGGAAGCTGGGGGGGCGCGCACGCGCGCCGGGAGGAGGCCCGGGCGGGGTCTCACGGCGACGGCAGGAAGAGGGCGCCCTGGAGCCGCGCCGGAGGCCGACTGCGAGCGGGGCGACAGTGGGCGCGAGCGTAGGGGCGGGCCCCGAGGGAAAGCGCGACGCCGAGGGGCGGGGTCAGGCGCGGCGGGGACGCGCTCGCGGGGTGGGGAAGGCGGGGGCGCGGCGGTGGCGGGAGCGTGCCCGGTCCCCGCCCCTGTTTCCCACTCTCTCTCCACCTCCGACCCGCCGGGGCTCGGAAGAGGCTCCGCTCGCCCGTGCCCGGAGCCGCCCTGCTGCCGCCACCCGCACCCTCCGCTCGCGGTGAGCCCGTCAGTGCCTGTACTGTGCGCTTCTCCATCTGGGCCATGGATGGGTAAGTGTTCGGCGGCGCGGCGGCCGCGCCGGGCTGCGCTGGCCCCGCTTCCTCTCGGCTCTTGGCGGGACGCGACGGGGCTGGGGAGCGAGGCGCGGCGCCGGCGGCCGGAGGAGCGGCCCCGGCGGAGCCCGACGGCGGGGCTTCCGGGCGTCTCGGTGGGGATCCCCGCATCGCGGAGGCGCCGTCTGCCGCAGCTTCTCCTTTCCCCTCGCATTATGTCCTTAATGTCCGCCCCTTCACAGCCTCACGCCGCACACCGGGAAGCGGAGGAAAGCCAGGTCCGGCCGCCGGTGCCGGGGTCCGCCCTGCGCGCCCAGAGTCCGGGGAGCCCGGCTCGGGCTCCCGACACTTCCTCTCAGAAAATGGTGCGCGGCGCTGGGGGAGGCGGAGGCGGCGCTCGGGGCGGGCGTCCTCCCGCTGGGGGAGTTGCTGTTTACCGGAGAGGTGGGGCGAGCGGTGGAGCTTTCCCGGGCGGCGAGGCGAGCGCACGCGTTGGTGCGCGTCTGGGCGGCGACCTGGCTCGGAGCCGCGGCCCCACGCGGGTCCCCGGGCTGCCGGGGACTGGTCGAGGTCTCCCGACTTGTGCTGTGAGATATGTTAACGATTTCTGTACACCAGGCATCTGGACTTGCTGAGCACGGACGCTTCCCCCTTCACCGCTGTGTCCCCCAAGAAACTTAGTGAATTCGTGCTGTGTAGGTAAAATATTGTGTACGCGCAATTTTCGGGGAGATTTCAAATGCTCTAAAATGTAATGGAGTCCATGACCAAAAAAAAAAATATTTAGAATCACCTATATAAATAGTTCTGTGGAGACTCAGGGAGATGGGGTGGGACCGGACATATTTTATTAATTAAAGAAAGAACTATATCAGGATCTTGGTTGTAGTATACATCAAGGTTTTAAAAAATCTCCAGCTTTATTAGAGACTACAAATCCATTTATTTATTCCCTTTATGCATTCGAGGTTTTGTTTGGCCTGTTACCTACTTTTGGTGACGAGATTTCTGTCAGCCTCTTGGCTGTGGAATATATGGAACTTGCTTGAACAATAAAAGCCGTTTATATGTTGCCTTATAGTTGATGATTTTTGTCATACCGTGTGAAGAGGATGGAATCTTCCAACAGTTTTTGCCCTTGTTAGATTTCATTTATCTTAGTTTCACAGTATTAAGTGTATATGATAGATTGGATTAACTCATTTGAATGCAGATTACACTCTGCTACAGACATCAAAGTGAAGTTTTAGGTTTTATTCAGATTGTGATCTTTTTAAAACATTTTTATTAAAAATATTTTTTTTACTAATCCCCTTGTAATAGATTATGATCTTTAAAAGTATTGTTTTTATAATAATTGAGGCTTCTCTGCGAGTATCGCTGAAGTCTTATTTTACCTTATTCAGTTACATTTTATATGTATGCAAAATTTTGCAATCTTAATGATTTGTGTTATGCCAATATTTCAGTTCAGAAAGGCTGTGAAATTAGTGTTTCATTGTGTGTAGTTAATTGTCATTAGAAGATTTGACTTCAATATGGAAGCAGGCTAGGTGTTTGTGTCATATAGTTTATAGTTATAATAAAGAGGACTCTTGAGTTTTGTGTCTTGGTTGTTAAACTCTTGGATAACTACGAAGTGCAAGCTTACTTTTTGATCATATTTAAGAAGTTAACTCTCCATCCTATTTGTGGTTTTAAAGCTAAGAGTGCGTTTATGGGTTTAACTATGTAGGGCAATGATACAGATACTGGAAGGTAAGTTCATTTGGAAGTTCAAGTGGGAACATGATTTGCTCTTTGCATCAGGACCAATGATCATAATAATACACAATATTATTTTTTATGCAGAAAATATCAGAGTTACCACATTTAAATTTTAGACAAATGAATTTCAAGTTTCAGAAGTCAGGAAAATTAAAAGTCTACATGGTTATTGTTTGATTTGCATATTTAACCAATCAAGAGTCATGTATTTGTTTACATTTATGAAGTAATGATGACATTTAGGTTATTAACAATATGTAGAATTTATTTGTAGCTTTCTTTTAGGAGATATGGAGATAAACTGTTAATCGAATACTGTTTCGTTGGGGTTAGATGAGATGAATGTTTGTATGGCAAGACTTCATAGGGGTTTTTATACCCTGGTCTTAAAAGGTGTGATTTTGAATACAGTGGATTTTTGCCTTCAGGAGACTAATTAAATTTCTACATTTTCCCACCGCCTGAAAAAGGACTTTTTTCTTTATTTTGGATAGTTAAAAAGCAAACCACAAACCACCAGTCAACATATCTTTCTAGTTCCTCCTCAAATCCCAACTGTCTTTTGTGTGTGTATGTGTTCATTTCCTTCTAGGAGATAATTTATACTTAAACACAGTTTTTACATGCTAGAGTTTTTTTAAAAGCAAGTCTTTGAAAATTTTGATGTCTGAAATTTGATGTTTGTATTTATTTTAGTTCTGAGAGACTGTCTTCAGTATATTTTGGTGAGCAGTTTGGGTGGTAAATGCAGATTTGCAAGATGCCTTCTATTTCTATAAAATCCAAGCACCAGTTTTGTTTCATTTAAAATTTTAGACATGATAATTCATGCCAGTGATTTAAAAGAACGAGTTTGGTGATTTCAAGTTTTGATTTGTATTTGTTAAATAGAAGTAAATGGATAAATACATATTCATTTTATTGAAGCACACAATATTTTTCTAAATGATAAAAGATAGTTACGTTCGTTACATTGCTATGAAGAATTTGCTTTTATACTCTGCTGTTGCTAGACTGTTCCATCACTTTTCTTTGTATTAACATTTCACAACTCATCACATTCTTATTTTTATTATTTGTTATTGTAATGCTTTTTTTTCCTTTAATCTTATTATCTCCGTCTTTTAAAAACTTGTTCTCTAACTTTGTTTTCCATTTTCTCTTTTTACTTTTTCCATACAGTGTTGTTACAGATCTTATAGCAGTCGGTTTAAAGGTAGGAATCTTTTACTCTCCTTTCATTAGCATTTTTATATCTTAGTTTTGGTATTTTTTTTTTCCCCCAATGGTGAAACCCTCTCACCTGTTCTTTAAAGTATCTGCTTTACGGTGTGATAATCTTTTACTTTTGTTTAGCTCCAAAATAAGTAGACCTGTAACTAAGTTTGGATTTTATGTATTTATAAGGAGGAGCTATAGTATCATATATATAAAATGTGAACAGAAGTTTCACTTAATCAGGATGTTTTTTGTTTTTGTTTTCTTTTAGCTGTTAAATGTAACCTAGGCCCTAATTTATCTTCTTACCATGTCCCTTGTATCCTCTTCCATGGATGTGCTTCTGAGTAATAAAACAATAGCAGCTGATATTTTTTCACTGGTCACTATGTGCCAGGTGCTTTACATATATTTTTACTAATCATTATAATAATTCTTCAAGGTAGGTAATTAATATTCCCATTTTAGAGATGAAAAAATAGATTCAGAAAGTTTGTGTCCAGGATGTGGTACACTAGTGCTCAAACTTATGTCTTCCTGGTTTCAAAGCCTGACTTTTTTTTGTTAGACCTAATTGCCAGCAGTGAGGGTTCTGTCTGAAAGGTGAACAGCCAGAGAGCTGTTTTATATTTGATAATGATTCTTCTAAGTTATAAATCATTTCAGTTTTTGTTAATGTCTTCTAATTTATTGGATTTTTAAATGTAAATCAAGTAAACAATGCTCATCCATATGAGCCTTTTAAAATATAAACGAGTGTTCTAAGGATTCCTTTACTAATTAGCATTTGATATAGCTAAATGGAGAATCTAGTTTTAGAGGCCACTTACAGTTCAGATTACCGTAGAAAGAAATACTTCATCTTTGTATTATATGTATTTTACATATTATAGATTGACTTATATAAAATTGTCTCACCACTTTCTGTCCATCTCTGTCATCCTTTTTTGCTAACAATTTCAATGCTTCTGCTTCATTAGCATTTATTGGATCTGGTTGTGGTGTTCATATTCTCAAAACACCTTAAAAACAATAATAAAGCAAATAGCACTTGACACTAAGAATAGGATATCCAAGACTAGCATAATTGGGAACTACTGTTTATACTGTCTTTTGTTGTGGAGTTGACCTGCTTTGGCAAACTTAGAACATATTTATGAGTTAAAAGTAAGCTGAGTGGCCCCTTTTGGTGAAATACACCTCTTTTTAAGTAATATTTAAGTCAGTTTCTCATTTAGAAATGGTACTCAGCGATTGGAAACCATAGGCTCAACTATAACTAGGATTGCTTTTGATATCTCTGTAGGTGCTTGTGGGAGAAGAGTTATTTAAAGCGGATATTGTTTTGGTCTTAACAGAAATGTAATTTGTGATTCTAGAATTTTATCTAGCAAAGACGAATACATGAGATATTTTAAAAACTTACCATTTAGGAGTTAAGAAATTATGCTTGAAGGATTGTCATGACTGTTTTATTGTGGGGAAAAATGTCTTGATAAATGAAACAAAATTCAAATGTTATACACAGGAGCCATACTTGAATATAAGATTTGGTTTTCTGGCTACCTGTTTTGTTGTAGCAAGCACTTTGCAAAACATAAAGATCAGATCCTATTCTGAAGAGAAGATAAGCTGATTAGTTGACTCAGTAGGCAGTATAGATACTTTTATAGATTTAAATACTGGAAATATAAAATGATGCATTGTCTGGAGAAATTTCTCATAAGATTGTTCTTTCTCGGATCCCATCCAAGGAAGCTTAGTTATCAAGTAAATACTAATAGGCCAATAAGGCTCATATTTCATTTAGATTGTATGAGAGATAAGCTAACAGTTGCTTACTTCTTCCTCTATTTGCTGTCTGAATATGATGACACAACAAATGGTTTTAGCCAGTGACAAGAGTGGATTTCAGGTTATGTTCCATAAGTTGCTTTCCTGGATTCAGAAAAGTAATATGGACTTTTAAAAACAGAATTGAAAATACCGTTTAGTATTAGGTTGGTGCAAAAGTTATTGCGATTTCAGACTATGAATTTTAAATCATTGTAACTAGGCCCAAACACATCTTTATTAATCAAATTAGGAACTATTACAATCAACACATTTTTGCCAACGAGAAATAAGTTTGTTTATTCCTATAGCGTAAAAATCCGTGCTTCGAGATTCCACAAACTCTTGTAAAGCATTTTTGGCACCCTGCTGGTTGTGGAAGCAAAAAGTTGTCAAAATGCTTGAAGGAGTGATAGTCAGTTGGCAAAAGGTCAGGTGAATATGGCAGATGAGGCAAAACTTCGTGGCTCAATTTGTTCAACTTCTAAAGCGTTGGCTGTGCAAAGTGCAGTTGGGCATTGTGGAGAAGAATTGGACTCTTTCTGTTGACCAATGCCTTCTGCAGGCATTGCAGTTTTCAATACATCTCATTGATTTGCTTAGCATACCTCTCAAATGTAATGGTTTCCCTGGATTTCAGAAAGCTGTAGTGAATCAGACCGGCAGAAGACCACCAGGCAGTGACCATGACCTTTTTTGCTGCACATTTGGCTTTGGGAAGCTTTGGAGGTTCTCAGTGAAGCCACTGAGCTGGTTTTTGCCGGTTGTCATATAAAATCTGGTTTTCATCACACGTCACAATCTTATCAAGAAATGGTTCGTTGTTGCTGTGTATAATAAGAGAAGACGACACTTCGAAAACAATTTTTTCACTTCTGATCAGCTCATGAGGCACCCACTTATCGGGCTTTTTCACCTTTCCAATTTGCTTCAAATGCCAAACGACCATAGAATGGTCTGTGTTGAGTTCTTCAGCAACTCCTCATGTAGTTGTAAGAGGATCAGCTTCGATGATTGCTGTCTATTAGTTGTTGTCAACTTCCGATGGCTGGCCACTGCACTCCTCATCTTCAAGGCTCTCATCTCGTTTGCAAAACTTTGTGAACCTCCTCTGCACTGTACCTTTGTTAGCAGTTCCTGGGCCAGATGCGTTGTTGATGTTGCAAGTTGTCTCTGCTGCTTTAATGACCCATTTTGAACTCGAATAAAAAAATTGCTTGAATTTGCTTTTTGTCTAACATCATTTCCATAGTCTAAAATAAATATAAAATAAACAGCAAGTAATGTCATTAGCAAAAAAATAAAGCAAGCAATGTGCATTAAAATGATGTATAACACAACCACATTTATTTAAGAATGTATTCCAATATCAAATGGCAAATTTCAACAATGCTAAAACCACAATTACTTTTGTACCAACCTAATATAAAACCTATGGTTTTAGAGAAGGAAAAAAAAGTTGTTTTTAGAGATTATGTGATTCACTAGAATGTGTCATGAGGACAGTGGTTTTTGATATTTTCTCCTCTATTGTGTTTCCGTTGTCTGGCGCATAGTAACCTCTCAGAAATACCTGATGTATGAATGAATGCTAGGTTGTCACACAGCTAGTTATATAGCAAACTTATACTGGAACACAAGCCTTCTAATTTTGCTAGTGTTTCTTCTATTTGGGAAATACCAGGTGGGAAAGAATTTGTTATGTTTTATAGATTGAGATTTTCTTTTTTTTTTTATTTTTTATTTTTGAGACAGAGTCTCGCTTTGTTGCCCTGGCTAGAGTGAGTGCCGTGGTGTCAGCCTAGCTCACAGCAACCTCGGACTCCTGGGCTCCAGCAATCCTTCTGCCTCAGCCTCCTGAGTAGCTGGGACTACAGGCATGTGCCACCATGCCTGACTAATTTTTTCTATATGTATGTTTTTAGTTGTCCAGATCATTTCTTTCTATTTTTTGGTAGAGACGGGGTCTCACTCTTGCTCAGGCTGTTCTCGAACTCCTGACCTTGAGTGATCCACCCACCTCAGCCTCCCAGAGTGCTAGGATTACAGGCATGAGCCACCGCACCCAGCTAGATTGGGATTTTCTTGAAGACAGGTAGACATTTTCAGGCAGTTTAGGGCCATACCATGTTATATCTAGGTGTATACCTTTGATGTTCTTTGGGGGTATCAATTTTTTAGCTTTGCAAAAATTAAGAAAAATAGCTTTTGGTACTTCTTACGAAATATTTCTTCATATGATTTTTGTATTTTGAAATGCTTATTGAGAAGCGGTGTGAAATAATTGCTATCTTTAATTTTGAATTCTTTTAATTGAAGAATCAACCAGGTGATGATAAGTGATAACTGTATATGTTTCAAAAACATGTGAATCAAAATGACAGCGTTGTGGGGTAACATAGCTTTTTGTGTATGTACCTAAGTGGACTTTAAATTTCTAGTTTATACTTTCATTATTACTAGCTGGCTTATTTTAAACTGAAATATTTTTCATATTCTTGGTTATTTTTTTAGAATACTATAGTAGCTATTAAAACATGATTTTTTAAAAATGATGGTCTTTCATATTAAATGTGTTTTAGTCTTTTTCTGAGTAATCTATTTTAAGTGAGTAGGTGAGTATAGAAAGCTCACTTGTATAGGAAGAATCATAATTGGCTTCCAGTAATTATCATACCTGCTGCCACTGTATCAGAGAGAATAATATAGCATATTTAAATTAATTTTGAATGTCAGTTATCTATTTGCTTGACCAGGGGTTGGCAAACTACAGCCTGTTGGCCACATCCGGCTTGCCACATATTTTTGTAAATAGTTTCATTGGAACACAGCCATGCTCATTCATTTCTGTGTTGTCTGTGTCTTCTTTCACACAATGACAGAATTGAGTAGTTGTAATGGAGACTGCAAAGTCTAAAATATTCACCTTCTGGCCCTTTACAGGAAAAGTTTGCCTACTATTGTGCTTGAACTATAGGAAATACATTGTAGAAGGCCTTTGCTGCAAATCCTTTTCCTTTTAACCTGAGCTGTAATTTACATTGAGTGAAACGCACAAATCTTAAAGGCACAATTTAATAAATTTTGACAAATGTATCCACTAATATTTCCTACACTTCAAGACCATAGAATACCATTCCAGAAAGCACCCTGTTGCCTCTTTCCAGACACAGTCTAGGCAGTTATTCTGATTTCTATCATCATAGATTTGTTTTACCTGTTTTTGAACCTCATGTAAATGGAATCATAGAGACTAAGCTCTTTGATGTCTGGCTTCTTTTACTCAGCAAAATGATTTTGAGATTCATCCATGTTACATGTATCAATAGTTTATTTTTTATTTCTGTGAATATTCGATTATATGACCGTATCACAGTATCTAAAAGTCCATTTTCATGTTGATGGACGTTTGGGTTCTTTCTAGTTTGGGGCTATAATGAATAAAGATGTGAACATTTGTATATAAGTCTTTGGGTATATGTATGTTTCATTTTACTCCATGCCTAGAAGTAGACTTGGGTGATAGGATATGCATATGTTTAACTTCCTAAGAAACTTTTCCAAAGTGTAATACCACTTTACACTCTGACCAGCTTTATATTAGACTTCAGGTTGTTTCACATGCTTGCTAACTCTTGGTGTTACCAGTCTTCACTTTTAGGCATTCTTGTTGGCTAATATTATCTCATTTTAGTTTTAATTTGCATTATTGACCTGATGTCTGGTGGTGGTGAATATCATTTCATATGTTTCTTAGCCATTCACATATCTTCTTTTGTGAATGGCTGTTAAGTCTTTTGCCTATTCTTTTAAAATGGGTTTCTTACAGACAATTTATAGTTGGGTCTTTTTTTAAAAAATAATCAATCTGTTTTGACAATTTCTCTTTTAAATGGTATACATAAACCATTCACATTTCAAGTGATGATTAATGTAGTTGAATTACTATACCATATTGATAGCTATTCTATTTATTGCCATGTTCTTTGCTCTTTTTCTGTCTTCTTTGGTTTAAATAGAGCATTTTATATGATTCCACTTATTTCTCCTCAGCATGTTAATTATGCTTCCTTTAAACATGTTTTTATTGGTTGCCCTATACCTTTACAGTTCGTTTAAGTCCACTTTCAAATGATGCTACACTGCTTCGGGTGTAGTGCAGGTATGTAATAAGAACATTGCCAGGCGCGGTGGCTCACGCCTGTAATCCCAGCACTCTGGGAGGCCGAGGCGGGTGGATTGTTTGAGCTCAGGAGTTCGAGACCAGCCTGAGCAAGAGCGAGACCCTGTCTCTACCAAAAATAGAAAGAAATTAATTGGACAGCTAAAAATATATAGAAAAAATTATCCGGGCATGGTGGCACATGC